>JAJMHO010000104.1:0-71083 GCA_030566085.1 Geotrichum histeridarum
GAATTTTGGCAACCGTCTCACCTGAACTTAACCTCAAAGCCCTGCTGGATACCAGAGAGGGCATTGACGCGGTGGTGAAGTTCTTGCATCTCCTACCGCAACTCTTATCTTAAATGGTTAACCCACATGGGAAGCTCACAATGGTTTTCCCCAGCTTGCTGATGCTATGGGTGCATCCTGGTAGTAGGCTGGTTTCCCTTTGTGCATGGATCAAATCCATGAGAAATCTAGCGCCATTGCCTGCCTGAAAAATTTTAAAGCCGTTACATTGCGTTACTTAGTGTTATTGTCTGTATCAGACCAGTATATAGAGTATGTCTTCTTCGATGTTTATTACATAGGACGTTAAATTGATTATCTATCTATCTATCTGTCATTATTCAATACAGATCTCAGAACGAGATTCAATCCATAAGAAATCTAGTGCCATTGCCCGCTTGAGAATAAACCCAAAACATTGCGTTCTTTACTGATGCCGTTTGTATCAGACCAAAATATGGAATATGTCTTCTTCGTTGTTTGTTCATCATATAGGCAGTTAAATTGCTTATACTACTACATGATACTCTAAAACATTTCTCATAGAACTGCTGTTATCCTTTCGATTTGTGGCCAGATAGAGAGAAAATCAGTGATATGTATAGACCTGCACAAAAAGTTTGAACAAAGTAGCTCATGAATCACACAGGTGATTGATCTCTGTTGAATAACTTCAAAGATGTAAGTTTACTAGAAAACAACGATACATTGAAGTCTAAACATTTCTCGATCCCCAGGCTTGGGATTTAACATGAATTTGTAAAGCACGAAAACTTTTATTACATTTGAATACATTAATGCTTATATATGATATATTTAAACATTCATGCCGTCTATTCATGGTACAGTAGTCTGCATGAAGATTAGACCATTTTTCAAGTTTTGTTGAATGCCCATCTTAAATTCAATCGATCTCGCCAATTAAAACTAAGAAGGGTGAATGAAAAATGCTCAGTCTGATCCACCATCGATATTTGTCTTCAAATTAATGAATTTGTCTTATATATCAGTGAATATTTAATTCACCATGCTCTATTGCACATTGTTACAATGTCAATTGCATCATAAATGTTGATGCGGAACCTGCAAAACGAACTCTGGCACGCCATACATATAGTATCCATATCGTGGAAAAGTTCAAATCTGGGTCTAGTATAACTCATTGACCTGTTTCATAAGCTTCATACTTGTATTGTACTATAGTTAGAGTAAAAGTGCAAAAGGGTAAAAAAAAAATAGATAAGATGTCTTGTTTGTGATAAAATTAAAAAAGTAAGGTCAGTGGACAAGTCCGGAATTGAACCGGAGACCTTTCGCATGCAAAGCGAACGTGATAACCCCTACACTACATGCCCTATCTGTCTATCTAAATCAAGTTGAGCTTATATATAGATGCAATAATCTAATCCAAAAATTACGTAAGAAAATGATTTAAAGAGATAATTATTAGTGTATTATTATGTCAGAATACCATATCTTCAATTAATCACCATCAATGAGAAATGGTTAAACAAATAATAAATGTATCTGCTTGTTTTCGTATTATTTTAACTTTGCACTTGAAGAGTTGAGGCCGCAACTTTTCAAAAACTTGATGCTTATTGATACCATACTGCACATAGATATCAAGTTTAACATCCTATGTTATAAGCAATGAAGAAGACATATTCTATACCTTGGTATGAGAGGGCTGCGGTCAGCCCTGCTCCTTTTCAAAATTAATATTTTGATGAGTGGCATTCATAATAATAAGAGTTGTTTTCAGGAAGCTCCTCTGATCTTGGTCGTTTTGCTGGTAGGCCGACTGTACAACGGAGTGGATTACAAAAAGACAGGTCTCAGACAGTCTTGATCAATAGACGGCCCCAGCTGTATGAAAAATAATACAAAGCATCAAAACAAAAAAATGTGATAGTCAGTTTTGAACCTTTTGAAAGACATCAATTTAATGTTTGAATGTTGAGATCTTGGATCCCGTAAAGGTTGAAAAAGCTGGTTAAGGTTAACGGTTTATATGTTGAACACCAGAGACCATGGATCCTGCTATCAATTCCTCGGACGACTTGAGCTTTAACTGCCATGGGTTCTTGTCAAGATTGCAAACCCTTGGCAATGAGACATATTTTTTCTGACTACAACTATCATGCAGAATCATGCTTTTCTGGCATATAATAGCGGAAACTATTCCAAAGAAGCATGCTTTATGCGAGTTGTTCTCGTATACCCACACTTCAATTTGCTTTATAATTGCAATGAATCCAACCTGAAAAATTGATGCAAGACCTTAGAACACCTTGCATGCACAAGTCATATATATAAATTATATATATGACCTGTCTTTCTATATTCATACATCTGGACATAATTATGTACTCATGGGTTCATTTTGGTGATTGACAGCATACATAAGTTCAGATTGTGTCAGGCTTAATTAGTGGTCAACAAAGTGTGCACACACTATGAGTGAACCCTACATGGAAAGCACGATTGTGAAATCCAGGAGTATTGGCCAATCCAAAAGCTTAGGGTTGCAAAGTTGTCTATCTATATATCGAGCTGTCTAGGCTTTGGATTAATTGAACTAAGGAAGACTTAAGATATGGGCTCATAAAAAGTTTTGGGATTTTAATAAGCACTACAACGAAATAAACGCCAAAACACAAAGCCATAAACAACAATGGCCTGTTTATAGTGCTCATCATTAAAGATATACGCAGGTTTGGAGAGGGGTTTGATTAGGCTATAGATACATTTTTTAATGGAGTTGAGGACCCTTGGCTGCCTTTGTAAGTGACCACCTCTGACTGACAAGGCGGATCCATATCTCTAGATTTAGGTGCATCACAAACAAACTTGGCATTTACTTGAAAGGACAGAATTGGACTTGGATTTTACTATAGCTATAGCTTTAAATTCTGAACCATCGATATATATAATTACGGTTTATTCCTTTTTGTTTGTCAGGACTGGGCTATAATAGCTTGGTATTATCACGCGTTTCCAATTGATTAAATAGTAATATTGGCTTGTTTGAAAAAGTCTAGGCATAGGCTACTTCTCCAAATCAGTGACCCATCGCTTTTTGTGTAATTTAGATATTAATATTGATTTGTTTGAAGTAGCAGAGTGGGTGCTTGAGAGCGTGATATGATTGAACCACTTTAGAAGCTAGCATCATCATGATATTATTACAAGTGGATGAATTTGCTCAAATTCTCACAAAAAAACTAAGGAGGTATTGCATTATCAATCAAGATATATTCTCATACCTTTCAAGTAGATTAATTATTTGATATCTACTCCAATCACGGTCTTTAGTTGAGGCAGGATAACCGGTTAACCGGTTAAGAAAAGTGATATCAACGAATAGGGTTCTCACCAGGCAGTACACAAAGTTAACGAAAAAAAGACCCTTTGAGTCATGTTTTAGCTACCGAGAAAAGGCCAGATTCTAGAACCTATAAGTGTTGTACCATGTTGTATATCATAAGATTTTAATGAAAAACTGACGATACATTGAAAGAAAATGAACAACAATGTTAAAATGATAAAAGCTGACAAGAAATAAATAAATAAAAAAAGACATGAAGTAATAAATAAAAGCAGAGCAACTCAACAATCCCAGCATGTTTCCGCCTATAGTTTCCCCTTATTTTGAACCTGTTCGTAGTGAGACTTTGTTAACTCTTGGCCCAAGAGTATGAAGTAGTGAAAGCTTCTCGAGTTATAATGCAGTTGCCAGTAAAAACACAATAAGGCCACTCAGGACCGTCCAGTAGCACTCCAAGATGAGCAACGTGGCAGTCGAGAGTGCCAGTAGGGTGAGCAAGTACATGAGTGATGAATCCAATTGAGAGAAAAACGAAACCAGCTGGCAGGTAGACGGCCGAAGACTGGTTGCTGCTACTGCTGATGATGGTATTGAAGAAAACAGAATGGTTGCTTTTTCTCGTATATCAGTCGGCGTTGGTGTTAATACTGGCGTTTGTGGTGGGTCTTGGCTTGGGCTGATTATTGTTGTTGTTGTTGTTGTTGCAGTCTGATCTTGTTGGATGCGGTATCGACGGAGAGAAGAAAATGGAGGTTTGAGCGAAAGACCAGTCTTGAAGTGATCAAGTAGAAGCATTTCAAGTTGAAGTAGAGAGGTCAAGAGACAGTGGTGGTGAGTGGTGGGTGGATGAACTTTTAAGTAGAACTAAGTGTAACAGAAGGAAGCAAAATGAATAACAATATGTTTTAAAACAAAAAAAGGGAAATGGCTTGTTTTTGTACTAAAATGTCAATCATATCCCCCTGGACTTTGTTGACAAGGTAAAAGCACCAATCACCAAGTTGTACGGTATATATATATATATATATATATCTGCGAACGAAATAAGACTTTAGAGAAAAAAGAAAAAAATAAAGAACAATCGCATTAATTATGACCGGATTGTCTTGTTACTCTTACCATACTCTTCTTTAAAATTAATTTACTAGGGATCCTTGTTAACTAAACTCTTTTGTGGGGGATAATTCTTTAATAGAAGCTTTATGGTGTGAGAATATACAATGGGCTGGTTTATTTTTCCTTACCAAAATTAACTGCAATAAGCAGTTGTTGGTGTCACAAAAACAATTTTTGAGTTTCAATTTTTTATGGCCAGATTTTCTATTTTGTCGCCCTTACTCAAAGGGGAACAAAAGTGCATGAAATGTACATACTCCATGCATGAATCATGCAGTCTTCGGGCTGACAAAACCCATTATGGACAATGATTTTTTATGGCCTGATTAAAATTAAATTTTTTTGATTTTGATTTTCATTCATGATTGATCAGCCAAAATAAAAATAAAAATCATAAAACTGAAACCCTTTATATTGATGAGTTAACGTTAACCCATGTCCAGGTTAGATCCAAGGGTGGGGTGTTTCTTCTGCTGTGAATTCTGTTCGACTGGTAGGCCTAGATCTTTGAAGCATATATGCGCAAACTCACGCCGTCTTTTTCAACGTGGATCTTGAGACATCAATTGGCCAAATGGTTTCAGCTCGCATCTATAGTTCATGACGTATACATATATATAGGCAAATGTGTGTCTGGCATGAAACTTCTGATTTAGACTATCGCAAGCCTACAGAACGTATACGCAATAAAACAGGTGAGGGCGGGGATATAACTATATGGCAGAGGTGAAATGAGTCGGCCGTTCCATGCATTCTAAGCTTGTAATCGCAGAGATCTAACTGAGATTAGAAAAAAAGAAAGAAAAAAGAAGCAGCCCAGTTAGATGAGAAGAGAGGACCCAATCTAGCTCTTGTAGTGGGCTCGATTAATCATCTTTAAAGCAGGGCTCATTGTTGTTAGGCAATTCAATTGAAGTGATGCCAAGTGGGCAATTGGTTTGAAATCACAGATAAATGCCCTCATGTCATGTTAGATCACTATGAGAATTGGAATATCAGGTAGTGCCATTTTTCACTAATTGATAAAAATAGAAATAACTGTTGACTACAATCCTGAGCATTACAGATCTAATTGAGTTTTTGCAAAGTATAAGCCATTGCGCGATATCGATCGGTTATTCTTTTAAACAGACAGCATAATCAACTCAATTTCAATACTATATAGCATTGAGCTCATAACGTCTGATGTGATGCCATGAACGTACACCAGTTTTGAATCTTACACTAGATTTCTAAAACTTGTGGGCGTACCTGTTTGAAAAGCTTGAATTGCCTGCAAGATAACTTTTCTGGCCACTGGTGTCACAAATTCTGAACTATTTCTTAAGATCTCTCAAATAATAAAAGTTATATTGCTAAATAATTGAAATTGTATATTACATATCATGATAATATATGTAACTTCAAATATATAGTAAAGTGATCGATATTGTTTGCATGGAAATAATGCAACAGAAGATGTTCAAAAAGCCTTCCTAAATCAGCAGTTCGTTTCCTGCTGGCGTATGATGTATCTAGACTTTAAGATTATTCTCAAATATGCTGATTTAGATTCATAATGTAGCCTACATTTTACAGAAAACAGTCAATCTCATGCAGTAGATTGAAAAAAAAATACAGATCAATGCTGCAACTTATAATGTAACAGGAATCTAATCGGATCAATTGAGCTTGATCTGTATCGATACGACAAAAAAAAGCAGAGTCATGCCAGTCACTCACTTTCAATCTGAATTCGATAAGTACTTACATTTTACAAAAAAAACTTTCAATTCACTTCGAAATCAAGTAGTTGAAATTCACAATTGCATTGTCTATAAAAAATCAAACATATAAGGTACCATTATCATGGCCGCTAATCCAGGGGTCCATTAAGAATCAATACCCAACACAATGTGATTACTTTTCGCCTCATAATGCGCCGACCCCCAATACAAGTCACTCAACACATGCCCATAAACCCCATACTTGCCATCCGTCCTGTTTCTATTCAGCATTCCCGGAATATATCCTGGCGTGATTGAGCTCGTTCTTTCTTCCTCGGCATACACCTCATCATAGATATCCAAAACCCGGTCAATCAGCTCGCCGACCGTCAGCCCCACGCTCTTGTCCTGCAAGGGGGCCAAGGCAAAGTAGAAATCGTCGCTGACAGGGTAGTCGATCAGGATTTGGGGTGGCTTGGAGGGGTCAATGGCAGAGGCAGGGATGAAGACTTCGGAGCGCTGCTTGTGGGCTGCGGCATCGGAGCGCGTATCGTCGCGCCCGAGATTAAGATTGATGGTTTCAAAGTCAAAGTTGGACATTTCGAATCAAGAGTGTGTGTGAGTGTGTAAGAAAAGTGTTTCGATGTTTGAATTGAGAATGAGAATGAGGATGAGGATGAGAATGTTGAATTGAATCGATTGAACAGGACTTATACCGTTCCTTTTATAGTTTGACATCAAGGAACGATTTGCCAGAATTTGATCTGAAATATCACAGCTCTCGCATGGCTTGAAACATTTCGTATCAACGTTGCCGCCAAGCCAGATCTCCCAGCACTCAACAACTTGTATAGAGGTCACGTTGAGGTCACGTTCAGGTCACGTTGCCTGGTCTCGTGACGCGTTCGACCCACGTTTTTACAACTTTGGAGACTAATTCGTTGCCTAATTGGGACTTCGCGTTGTTCAGCAAAACAAAGTACTTTGATATTGCTCATGAAGCAGAAAGCAACGTCTCTAAGAGATGAAGATCTTCGATTGAGCATCTATTTCAGAGATTCGCCAAGGCAGTTCAATCATTATTTGCAATTTCAAGTCCAAATTTTTGACTATAAACGAATAACTTAACACAAAATACACTTCTTCTCTTGCTCCCAAATAGATACATACATACATACAGTTGAAAAGACAAAAAAAAATAAAACGTTTGATTTAAACAAAAAAATAATAAACTCCGTAGGTGGGTGGGTTATTCTCGAGAAGCTGCTCCTACTGATGCAGCTACTGACATTGCAGCCGCTGCTCCCACACCCTTACCGTCTCCAGGGCCCTCACTCAGAACCTGCTCAATCTCGCCCAGCAAGTTATCAATCTCGTCCACTTTGACCCCGCACGCCATGGCGACCAGCCGCCGGTACTGGTACATTTTCTCGCCAGCGCCAGCCGTGCTCCAGAGATCAAGGATCTCGGTCACATGCTCGCGGCGGCGCCGTTGCAGATCCATCAGCTCCATGACAAGACCAGCCATTTCGGATGTCTCGCTGACCTCGCCGGACAGAGCACCAGCACCGCTGCCGGACTGCTGCTGCTGTTGTTGCTGTTGGCTGCCTGACATGTCTTCGTCCTTGAGCGTGGTTGTTGAGTCAGTGCTTGTGGCAGGTACGCGGTCCTCGCTGTCGGCCCTGGGACCAGCGGTTGCGTTCGACTTGCGTTCTTGCTCTTCTTGGTACTCGGGACCTGCCTTGGCCTCTTCCTGCTTAACAAGTTCAGCCAGATCACGGGCCTGTGAGCGGTCCACGACTTTGCGGAGCTGAGCGATACGCTGGGTAACCAGAGCGTCCGCCTGCTGACTCTGGGCTTCTGCCGCAGCCTCATCACCGTACAGCTCAATTTGTTCTCTGATCTGTACATGCGTAGACTGGACGTCATCTTTCACGTTACTACACAGCTGGCGCACCTGCTCGTAATCGTTCTTCTTGTCGGTAATGAGCGAGTCGTAGATCCCCGCCAACTGTTCCAGCTTTTCGCTAACCAATGGCAGGTACTTCTCCATCACTTTGGTGCCAGTCTCGCTGGCCTGGGGCCGCACGGGTTGGCCCCCCGCGTTGCTTAGCGAAGTTCCCCGCCCACTACCACTTTCGTACAAATGGCCGTCGTAGAACGGTTTATTGGCAGGTGTAGACATGGGGACCCCGCGCTTATCAGTGCGGCCGTTAGCAGCTGGTGTACTCGCAGGATCGTACGAGTAGACGTGAGTGTAAGCATGTGTCGGTGAAGAGTTTGGTTTCGGGTACCCGTTTTCGCCGGAGCCGGCGTAGTTGTACTGCAGATATCCATGGTCCGGATAGCTGGTGTACGGAGGGGCAACAGGTGTGGCCGCGACTTGCGATTGCTGTTGGCTGTGCTTTTGGCGCGAGGCTTCGTAGTCCATAATATAGTCCTGCGGTTTGTTTCCTGACTTGTTGCGGATCGTGGAAGATGCATGATAGCTCTGGAGCACTTTGACACACTTGCGGGCTTCGTTGCGAGCAGCGATATGGAGGGCAGTATCACCATGGGCGTCCTGCCCATTCACGAACATTTCAATCACGTTCATGGGCTCAGTTTCAGACAGTTTTGCCAAAAAGATTTCAGCATAATACCTAGCAGATGACAGTTTTGAGCGGGGAGCCGTCGATTCGGCAATGTGATGCAGCACGGTTCGCTGCATGTTGTCTTTATGGAACACCGACTCTCTGAGAAGGTCAACCACTTTAGAGAATGACCGCAAATCATAACTGTTGGTGAACATGACAGTCCGGATCAAAGGGGTCTGACCAAGAAGGTTGACGGCGTGGATATTTGCACCTGCTTCTAGTAAGGCAACAATGATTTTCAGGTTACCCATAGAGCACGCCCAATGGAAAGCAGTGTGTCCTTCATCGTCAATCACATGATTGATGTTGAATCCCTCAGGTGGGTGAATCAAGTAGTCTGGGATTTCATCGTCTTCAGGTGCCATAAAGTAGTCTAGAAGCTTTCTGCCGTATTGAGCCGCTACAAGCTCGTTATCGCAAATCAGAATGTTGTTGTTGCCATTGTAGCTGTTCACTGTAGAGTCAGGGTACTGGGATTTGGAACCTGCTGTTTTAAACTTTGGAGTGTCTGTGATTTCAGTGCGAGCACCTGTGTTTCTTGGTGTGGGATGCTCGAGCATGTCAACGTCTGACAGGGAATCACTGGGTGAAGACGAGCGAGACGACACAGAGGCTGAATCGCCACTTATGTGCATGGAATCATTGAAACGCTTGCTGGGTGGAGGCGACTGGTTTAGTTTCTGTCTTTTGGCTGGAGGAGTGTTTGGTGCGATTTGAGCCGGAGAAGCCAAAGATGTAGTGGCTGACACAGCAGCGGCAGCTGCAGCCGCTGCCTTTAAAGCGTTAGCTGACTTGCCAGGTGGCCTGCCTCGCCCACGTTTGACGGGGGTAGAGCTTGCGTCTTGGGGGAATGTCGGGAGTTTGGTTGCTTTGCTTGCCGATTCCACAGGGCTGCCCGGCGTCATTGACATCACCCTAGAGGCAAGTCCTTCTTGGCTCCCATTGGCCTTGACACGAGCTACGGCCGAGTTGGCACGACCAGCTTGCTTCAATTTCGAAAAACGCTTGACTGGAGGTGGAGGGGTGGTGGATGACTCGCGGAAGTTAAACAAGGGCGCCAAAACATCGTCCACCCTGTACTGGTATGCCAGGTCGCGAGCAATCTCCAAGGGCACCCAAGTTCCCTGGTACTTGCCGTAGCCTCCTTGAATTTTCTCATGGACACCCTTTTGCACTTCTTTTTCCAGAATTCGAGTGCGCTGGGGTTTGTCGAAATTGGCGACCTTGAGAATGTGAGTAGCGTTGACCCAGGCATCCTTTTTACGTCGCATCACGGCGACATCGCGGACTAAGTACTCATAAACAGGGACCTAGAGATTAGCAAAGCACAAGAGGTAATCAAAAACGCGCTTACTGAAGAGTAGGTGGCCTGGCACACCTGAGGAGGTTCTGAGGCCATGGATGCTAAAGTAAGTGACGCGTGGACCGACGCGAAGATATCAGGTGGTGGTGATGGTTAAATAATTTCAAAGCTTCAATTCTCGAGGGTTAACATAGAAAGAAGACCAGCTGGGCCTGAATGGAACGTGAATAGGTGTCTTTGGACCTAATGCGTGTTGGTTCTTTACAAGAGCGTTTGCGTGAACTGAGGGTTCTGAGCCATGATGAATTTCATGGGAACTGGCCAGACATGGGTTGGGGTTACGAAAGCTTAACTATACCAACCATAATGAGACTACTACGGGTTAAGAGCATTCAACACTCTCTGTCTACTGAAGGGAAACAACACAAGGTCTCTCGTACAATATTCTTCATTCAAACAAGTGGTTTTATAAAGAAAAAAGAACAGCTTATTACTCGACAAACAAAAGGAGGGCGTGCAAAAGGGCGAAACCGATTATTTTAGCTTCTTCTTGGGTCTGAGCTGGTTGGAGTGACCGCACTTTCTCTTTCTGCAGTTGGTGGCACGAGGAGGAAGACGGGCGTAGCAGACACGGCAGATGGACTTCTCACAGTTGTACTTGGAAGCAAGAGCCTTCAAGGAGGGCTCGATGATACCACCACGGAGACGGAGGACCAAGTGCAGGGTGGACTCCTTCTGGATGTTGTAGTCGGAGAGAGTGCGGCCATCCTCAAGCTGCTTACCGGCAAAGATAAGACGTTGTTGGTCTGGGGGAATTCCCTCCTTGTCCTGGATCTTGGACTTGACGTTGTCGATGGTGTCGGAAGACTCAACCTCGAGGGTGATGGCTAAAAAAAAAAGGTACAGTTAGCGTTTAGGTTCATGGCAAGAGTTGTTGACGATGTTGATTATATACATACTCTTTCCGGTCAGGGTCTTGACGAAAATCTGCATCGTTGATTTGTGTGATGTGACCTTTTGTCTGGTTTGTCGAACAGGGGCGGTGAGGTGACAAATGGAAGGAGGAAAAAAAAAGAGGAAATGGGAAAAAAGAGTCGGGTGTGTGTGTGAGGGTTAAGCCAAACCTACGCTTGCTGGGGTTGTATGGAGCTGAGGTAAGCTTAAGATTAGCCTGCTGAATAAGATGATACTTATGTGTTAGGTAATGCTTATGTGAAATATGTACTTTGTTAGGTAAGAGTGAGTGGTTTGTGGTGTGTAATCCAAGGGCTGCATAAGCGTAAGTCTGGTACTGTTAGGGCTAAGCCCTAATTTAAGTGAGATCACATAGATTACTTAGAAGGGCTTGTATGAGACTTAACTAAGGCATCAATGAAGGCACAGTTGATGACATTGAGAGGTTGTCCAGGAATGATAGAATCTGATGATGCATTATAAAACACAGACCTAACAATTGAAAAAGAATCCTAGTTCAATGCAATTTAGAGCTACTGAGTTTCAGTTTATAATTGAGCAGTACAGTAGTTTTTAAACTGAGAATATGGCCATTGTACTTCAAATCAGTTCAGCAGTTTCAACATAATGGACCTTATACAATTGAGGTCTATGTGTTGACTTTAAAGGCAGTGTTTTGCCTAAGGACATATTTGTGTACTTGATGCTTCTTTGAAGGTCAATCAATCTGTTCTTCAAGTTTGAAATTAATCCTAGGGTATAGGCTACACACTAAGATCAACGAATGCAATATATCAATTGTAACTAAAATAAAGTACCTTATATTCTGATCAGTATTTTGATGCTATTGAATCAATATGTTTTTTTAGATGGCATCTTTCAAGATTAATGCTTAGCCTGAGCATGATTTTATTTTTTCAAGTAGCTAAATGAATAGTATGTGTGTGTGTCACAAACACAAGATACTTCACACACCTCTCACCTCACAATCTCGTCAGACTCAATATACAATATTCAATACCAAGACAAATAAACTACAAAATATAAATAGTCAACCCTTTAAAAAAACAGTACTTATATTTGATAATTGGTTATATATTGATAGTAAGATTGATAAATATGATACATGAATAAAAACAACGAACGATGATGGATCAAAATAATAATAATGAAAGGACAAAATGCATATAACAAGAAAAAACGAAAGAATACACAAAAATAACAAATCAAAAACAATGATGGAAAAAATAATAACACAAAAAAATAATAAACACAAAAATAAATAATAATTTCAAGAAAATCCAAAAGCATAACCATATACATGCTATGCTTGTGGACCCTTAAGAAGACGGGGTGGTTGGCGTTCCCAACGCATTCTCAAAACAACTGCTCCCCGTTTCCGTTAAACACTCTTCTTTACAATACAACCCCAAGATTCTTCTCAAACTCTCTCTCGTCACGGGCTTTTCCAAAAAGTTATCCATTCCAGACTCTCTGCACTCGCGCTCACTTTCCTCGTCCGCCGCAAACGCCGTCAGCGCCACTACGGGGTAAGTGTACCCCAGCTGCGTGCGAATGACCTTGGTCGCTTGGAACCCGTTCATGTACGGCATTTGGATGTCCATAAACACAATGTCGTAGTGCACGCCGCGCCGGATTGCGTCTTCGACCTTGGCCACCGCTTGCTCGCCGTTCACGGCCAAGTCAACGTCCCGCAGGCCTTCGAGTCCGAGCATGCGTTTCATGATTTCCTGGTTCACGATATTGTCCTCGGCGACTAAAATGTACGGTTTGCTGTCGCTGCTGCTGCTAGGCGTGCCCGGGGACCGCGCGGTGATGGTGCTGGGGGTGTTGATGCGGTGCTGTTTGAGGGTCGATTCCGTTGTGCGCGAGACGACTTTGGGCCGGATGTCAAAGTAGCCAGGCGGTGGGGATGCCACGGCTGTCGCTGATCCTGCTACTGTATTTGTTGAGACTGAATGATGTGGGTGGGGTTTGATGACAGGTTTGCCGGTGGGGATGATGGGGGGAACGGTGAGGTGGAGGGAAGTAGAACGGAGGAGGCTAGGGACTTCAGCGGAGGAACTGCCGGAGGAGACGCCGCTGCTGCGGCGGCGGGCATGAATACCACCGGCTCGGTGAGGTTCGAATGCATGGCGGGTTGATAGTCGCCGGGTTTGCTTCAAAGGAATGTCAACAGTGACGATAAGGCCGCCGGTGCGGGGTGAGTTGTTGAGAACAATGCTGCCGCCCATGAGACTGACCAGCTGTTTGCAAATAGAGAGACCCAAACCGGCACCACCGTGACGACGGGAGAGCGCTTGGTCGCCTTGCACAAACGGCTCAAACAGCTGTTCCATGCGGTAAGGGTCGACACCGGGACCTTGGTCCTCGACTTCAAACCGAAGCAAGCACGGATGAGCTTCTTCAAAAAGCTGGTCCGAGTGGTTCATTGACTGAAGGTGGGAGCTTGCATTGGAGTGCAAACCAGCCGGGATCGAATCCTGAGACACCAGGCCTAGTGAATCGCTCGAGGTTGCGGGTTGCGCTACTCTGCCTGAGGCGGTTGACGTGCGCTGGCTAGAGGCGGCGTTGACCGAATCCTGGTCCGACTCAAACACCGCCGAGTTGCTCGCAAACCACGGCAAGTCTGCCTGCTGCTGGTTCTCGTCCAGCGACGCTGTATCGTGGTCCAGACAGTTGATGCGCACGTCAATCTTGCTCTCCTGCGGCGCAAACTTGATGCAGTTGGACAAGAGGTTGAGCAAGACATGCAAAATGCGGCCGCAGTCACCGAAAAGAACCATGTGGCCCAAAACGGGCGCGACGTCGTACTCGATTGTAATACCCTTTTCGCGGGCGGGTTTGGAGTAGACAGAGGACAACTGAGAAGTAATCTCGCTAATGACAAACTCCTTTTCTTCAATCACAATGTTGCCAATCTGATTCTTGCTGAAAGTCAACAAGTCGTTGAGCAGATTCAGCAGCAAAACGCCAGACTTGCTAATGAGTTTGAGTGATCGCTGCACCTTGGTTGGATCGTTTTCCGTCAGCGAGACAGCGGTCATTCCTAGAATACCATTTAGTGGTGTGCGCAGCTCGTGCGTGATGTTTGCAATGAAAAGCGATTTTGCCTCGTTTGCGTTCTCAGCCTGCACCATGGCCGCCTCCAGCTCTTTCGTGCGGTCTCGCACCATATCCTCAAGGTGCGTGTACTGCTTCTCAAGCTCATCCGCCATACGATTGAACGAGTACTGGAGTGAGACCAGCTCGTCCGTGAAGTACTTGAACTCTCTCACTTTAACACGAGCTGGGATCAGCATTCGGCGAGTAACCGTGTCGTTATTACCAGCAACATCTTTGTGCTCACTCTCGCTTCCAGACTGAACACATATCGTGTGCTGGTTGCTTTGCAAATCGTCGCGCGAGGGGATTGACAGCGCGACTACGGTTTTGGGGCTTTCGCCAGGAGTTCCAACTGGACTGCGAAGAGGAGGAACCACAGGATGTTCGTTTGGACTCACTGGGGGAGTTATTTCTGAAATTCTGGACGATGATTTTGTAGAACGTCTGGTTGGAGTCTCTTCAGGGCTTTCCTTGATGCTTTCTTTCGGGCTTTGCGCTGGGCTTCCTGCCGGGCTTGCGTTACTACGAATGCACGTCAATGTCGGCGTGCACCCAGCTGACAATGACGAGTGGGCATCATCGCCGACCGACTTCTTTGTGACTGACATTGAATTCTTCTTCTCGGCGGATGGCTCAGGTGGGTCTGGTTTTTCTTCGCCCTCGGTATGGAATGACAGGGTTGTTTGCTCTGCGGCTTGCTTGAGCCTGTATATCGGCTGGACCCCGAAATTGACACAGTAGATAATAATGATTGAGACCACAATCATGACGGCAATGCCTGAGATTAGCGTAATGTTGCGCAGTTTGTAAATAGGCTCGTTGACCTTATTGTGGGGCTCTGAAATGACTACGACCCAGTCGTTTTGAAATGCAGGAAAAGAAGCGTACCCGACTGCGGTTTTGGCGGTTCCAAAGACGGCGGGATTAGGTCGGGCATTGAGATCGGATGCTGGTTCTCTCGTTTCGAGTGCAGTTTCTACGACTGGCGTATCGCTTAGAGGCAGTGTGACTTGCGGTCCCACTGTATTATTATTAGAGCTGGGCAGCAAGAGCGTGACTTCAATCTCATGTGAAGTATGAACTGTAGCGTTTTGAGCTGAAAACAGGTACATTTTGCCGCCGTCGTTGAGGCCTGTCGAGTCGTTGATAATGCTCGTAAAGCCGTCGGTTTCAAAAATAATTGTCAAGTAGCCAGCCAGCGTTGTGGTTTGCACAAAAATAGTAGTGTTGCTCATGATTGGAAACGTCATGGACATGTAGTAATTCCAGTCGCCCTCGTTGAATACAGGGCCTACCAAGTATGTCGGCGCTACCTCTGGAATTGTAAAGTTGACTCTCCCTGACGAGGGATACAAGGCCGGGTTGAACGGCGTCGAGTCATTTGTCGAAACTGTAAAAACGTTGATGCCAGCCAGATCGAATACGCTGGCCGAAATGATGGACTGAGAAGTGCCAAATGTTGAGTTGAGAAGGTTGCTGACCAACAGCCAGTTTTCTGCGGACGAGTTGCCGGCTCTGGAGCGGGTGAGGGCTTGGCTCAACTGGCTTCTTGTTGAAATCAAAAAGGCTTGTAGGTAGAGGGTGTTCAAGACTTGCAGGACCTGAGAAGCCTTGAGGGTGGCCACAACTTCGAGTGTCTCTGCCCTTAGCGACAGGACAAAGTGACTATTATACACCGCCTTGAACAGTAAGTTAGTAAGTGATAAAAAGGGTTGTTTGACAGAGAAGAAAAAAGACTTACAGTGGTAGTGGCAAGGATGACCAAGGATATGAACAGAATCCATATGACATACAGAATCAACTGCAGTCGAATACCTATATGGACAACTTTCATGTTATGGTAGCTTTAGTCCTGGCATGCGTGAAAAATGAGAACCAGGAGGGGGTGGGTTTGATTATAGAAAGAAACAAAAAAAAACGAAGAGGTGATGAATATAATGCACGAAAGAAAAAAAAAAAGTCAAAAGGTCGAGCTATATCTAAATGGAGGAGGAATAATAATGCTGGGCTGTGTGTAAAGTTTTTGATGGACAAGGTTTTTTGTAAGAAGCGGGCGGTTTAAGGTTGGACTGAATGAACTTAGGGGTGTGGGTGGTGTTGATCAGAAGACAGAATAGTAAAGTCCAATACGCACGCAGGTTCTGGTTTATGTTAAACGGTTTCGCAAGATTGAGGCAGGCAGGGTTTGTCTGTCCGGTCCACACACGATGATATAGAACGAAGATATAGAACAGTTGTAATAATATATAAAGATGAGAATATTTTCGTTATAGAAAATGAAAGAAGAAGAACAAGAAAAAGAAGAGAAGAAACCAAATTGGCGAGCGATTTTTTTTTTATTTTTTTATTTTTTAATTTTTTTGTTGTTTCGAGGTTAAGCCTAGAAAGGACCATCCTGTCAATTGCTTGGGCCATTAAGCCGGACAGAGACACAACAAAAAAAAACAAAACATCTCAAAAGAAGAAAAAGGAAACTTCGGGCGAGTCTTTTTCTTTGGCTTCATTTCAACTCCAACTCAACTCAGCTCAGCACTGCACTGCACAGCACTCTGCACAGCACAATAAAAAGAGAGCTTTATACTATATACTTTATACACTATATATTTTTATTTTACAAGCTTAGAACAAAATCTGAGTTATAAAAGAAACAGCAATGAAGTGAGCAATGTAGCTGGGCCCTTTTGGACTTGGCGGCAGTTGGGTTGGGTTGGGTTGGTCGTACATACATAAGGGCGATTTTGACGACATTCAAAGGGTACTTTGATAAAATACCTGGCCTCTGTGTGTAGAAATTTCACTCCCCGAATCTTCTCAAAGTTAACTTAATCTCTGCCATATGGGCTTGTACCAAATATATATATATAAAAGAATTCAACTGACTTTCTTGACCAAGTGTCAAGTTAGCAACCATAGGGGTCTACCATGTTTTCTAAGCAGTCCCCCTTGTGTGTAGACCTACCAACCACCTAAAGCCGAGTTGGCTCAATTAAATGGCCCCTTCTGCCGCTTCAATAAAAAGACATGAACGGGTAAGGGCTTTGAACATGCATTGCATGGATGGATGTGGGGGTTTAGATACCCTACGTGCGGCTGAAAAATAGAACATGCAAACAGCGAAGCCATTACAGCCGTTCATTCAATGTCAGAATGATCAACATCAAAAACCATTACCAAATATTAAATATTATTAAACATTAATATTAATTTAATTGATGCAACTCTCAATTGTTCATAATATTAACAATAATCTTTTTTATTTATTTATTTAGAAATCAAGATTGATATTCATATTATTCATATATTCATATGCTCATGTATAAACTAACCCAAAGACGTGGTATTAATTACGGATTGATCACCAAGCTCTCCATGGCCTGCTGCAACTCTTCTGCCTTCTCCCACGGAATACTCATCTTCAGCCCCTTTGCATCTCGGTGGTCTGGTGGCAAAGCGTACTCTTCATACGCAGGGCTCTCGGGCTCTGACGGCGTCGAGATCTCGCCTGAAAAGTCAGCCAGACCATTAGCACGCCCAAAGTCGAGCTCTTTCGCCTGTACGGACAGCCCAAACACGCCAGATGAAAGCTTGGCTTCTTGCTCGTCGTCGTCGTACGTCGCCAAGAGAACGTGCCGGTCGGTGTGGAGAAAGGGGTATGGCAGACAGGTTTCGACTTCGTAAAACGAAAGCGGCTCAACTGAGCGCAGGCTGTTGAAATCTCGGTACGTGGGCTCTGGCTCCTCCTCCTCTTCTGTGATTTCTAAAGGAGTGCCTGGGCCGTCTTCTTTGTTGGTGATAGGGAATGCTTGACCGAGCAGCGTTTCTCCAATAGGTGCACTCGGCAAGTCGTACTTCCACGAGCAGGTTCCAGTCGCAAGGTCCAGCACCATGATCTCGCCTTCTCGCAGCATTGCAATCTTGGTCTGCCTACTTGCGTGTTTGGTCTGCGGCTCAGATGCAAGGGAACTGGTCGATGAGTCTCGGTGAAGGGCAGGGGCGGTAGCGCCACCATCATCGCGGGACAAGGACGACGGTGAAGTTGAAGACGAAGACTGTTTCAGTTCAGCCTCGCTTCCTATTGTCTCAGGTATCATGCACATTCCCGAAACCTGCCATCCAGACAGCCGCCACACCTTGTTTGAGTTGGGGATAACCCCGGCCTGGCCGGTGACTGCCAGTGCACTCACCTGGCTCTCGTACGTGTTCCAGGGCTGCCGTTCAAACCAGTGAACGCTGCCCTTGTCGCTAGTGATGATGCCCAGCCCGCCTTCGCAGTCCCATTCAATGTGGGAGACCTTGGCTGGGGTCTTGCCTCTTACATATTTACCTGACAAGCTGACCTGTCGAGGCGTAAACGAGAGGTCAAACGTAAACACGTTTTCGCCCTTGGCAGAGACAGTGGCCAACACTGCGTCGTGCGGCGATAACGACATGTACGACAAGCCCTGTGGCGACAAAAACGTAGAAACCGTAGTCTGCGTTTCCAAATCTATAATTTGAATAGGTTGGGACTTGGCCTGGGTCGAAAACAGGCTGCTAAGCGCTGCTGGAAGGGCCGCCATACCAGGGTGACCCGCGGATCCCACTCGGCCTGATGCATCGACATCAAACTTATTGGACCCTACATATATGACGTTATTGCCCGTTCTCTTTGCTTCCTTTGGCTTGCTGGTCGGAACAGAGTCTTTTGCGAGGTAATGGCGCAGACCTGCTACGCCAGCATCCGACAGGGTCTTGAGCGAGGCTGCGGTTGTTGTCGAGATGTTTTCCAGAATGCGGTCTAGCAGCAGTCCGGGTGGAGGGAGTTTAAGCGGAGTGTATACAGTTTGGGATGGGATATGGGCGGGTGAGTAAACGAGCCAGCGGCCACAGATGTCAAAAAGGGGCAGGCCTTCTGCGTTCAGCGCAGTCTCAAGGCCAGAGAGTGGTAGAGGGTTAAAGTCGGGGACTGAGAATAGGGTGACGGCTCCAGCCTTGGTGATGATGGCAATACACTTGTCAGTATGACGCGTGTATACGCTGTAAGGTCCAGGGCCGGAAGATGCAGGAGGGAGAACCAAGGTTTGGACGAAACTGGGTTTTGAGTTTATTTGATGAACCTCGAGTTGGATTTCGTTTCTGCGCACCACCTGCAAAAGAACCAAGCTGGGGGAATTATGCTTTGAAGTATGAGCCGGCGAAGAGGCAATTTCTTCTCGATGATGGTTTGCTCTTCCCTTGTAATTGATGAAGTGCGCCGAGATAATTTTGCCATTCACGCCAAAGGTTGAGCCCGTGATGCAATAAGCTCCGCCCGTTGAGACATGGGGCGAGAACTCCCAGAGCTGGGCGCAGGTTGGATACGCGATTAGAAACGTGCCATCGTGCAGGGAGAGTTCAATTGTTGGTTTCGCGTAGTAGTGCGACGGGTCACTTGCGGCAATAGCAATTGGGGAGGCCGAAATGGGTGGAGGAGACGTCGGGCCACCTACAAACTGTTTCGGGGGCGAATCGCCAGCAGCAGCACCCGACGAGGAGAAGATTCTCTTTTTAGTCCATCTGGTTGCGGTCACCAGGAAGTCCTGATCTTGGAAAGGAATGAGTCTAACATGTTAGAGTGGTGGAGTAAACAAAAAATAGAGAACACGAGGGAGAGGCTGACTCACGATTTGTAGATCTTGGTTGAATCATTTGGATACGCTGGAGCCATGATACTATGCCAGCAGTAGAAAGAGAGGGAGAAAAAAATAGAGAAGGAATTGAAGGCAATTGAGGTTGTAAGAGGTGAGATTGACGGTCGAACGGGGGGTGGAAAGAGGTCGTCAAAAGTCGAAATGAAGGTTGGTGTTGTTGGGAGAGTCAAGTAAATGATAATCAACGGGAGATAAGGATGAACGTGTGAGTTTAAATTGGCGCGCGTAACAATAGACGAAAGGGTAGAACAGAGCAGCAGAGATGAAGAAGAAGAGGAATTGAGTAGAAAGAATAGAAAAGAAGAAGAAGAAGAAGAAGTTTTATTAAAATTATATATAAAATAAAATAAAATAGGTTATTGGTGCACGTAGTAGTACAAATAAGTTGAGGGTTCATGGTCGCACAGAATTGAATCCACGACAGTTCGGTGAGGCCTCCGATTCAACAGAAGTAAAAAGAAATGTTAATAGGGTTAGGTTACAACCCAAAATGAGAATTCATTTACTTTATCCACGTGACTCTGACAGAATCATTACATAACCTCACGTGATTAGCAATTTCGATTGGATACCCATATCTATCTATCTGCATAGTAGAAGCTCAAAGCTTAGGGCCAAAAAAGCTTAACTAAACATCGACATCCCCTCTGTCCATATATGCCCATATGCCATCATGCAAAAGCAATTGTCCTTGCCATTATCGCCATCTTCATCATCATCAAAAAAAAAAAAAAAACCTTCAATTTTTTACTTGAAACCAACCTGAAATCCTTCTTTTCACGACTTCACTACTTACGTTTTCATATATATGTTCAAGTTGTGTCAATTATTACAACAACAGCATATAATATAGCCCTTGTTTCTACTAATTAACCCCCCTTGTTCCTCTTCATGATCACATCCCATTCGCATTGAGTACGATCTTCCCTCTTCTTCTTCTCAGCCCCACTACAACGACCACACCTGTCAACACCCTCTCCTTCACGTGCTTTTACCCATTTCTTTGAACATCAACCATCATCAGCACCTCTCTTAATCCTCTTACTCACGTCTTCTTACCTCTTCATATCAAAAGTTCTTGCTTATACTGACCAGCGCCCCTCATCCCAGTGCTCTGCCAATCCAGACACTCTCATACCCCCATCTCACCGTTCATTAATCTCTCATATACACAACACCCCTCTCTCTTGTCCCCCCTCCCCTTGTCGTCTCCGCCATCAACCACCATCACCATGGGTAATCAAGATCGCATTCACAGGTGTCATACGTCTCCTACCGCGTTTTCCTCATCTTCATGCAATACGCCAGGCACCCTTCACTCAGCGACTCCTACTACCTTTTTCCTCACAGACCAGGAACCCACAGACTCTTATCGCACGCCCGCTCCCCCACCTCTGCAACCGTCGCGTATCCGCACTGATCTTACGTCGCCAGCACTGGCTATCCCCAGTCCTACTTTCTCTCTAAGAAACTCGTTTTCAAGTCTGCTGGACTCGGACTCAGAGTCCATCATTTCAGCCTCGCCGCCCCTCAACTCAACTGACCCTTGCAGCAGCAGACCTCATTTCCAGCATAATTTCTCTGGTGCATCGTTGAATGAGCATGCTGACTTCTTTCATGGGCTACAGCCCAAATTCTGTGGTACGTCAGAGCAGCACAGGCGGCCGATGCGTGAGTTTAGAGACCGCGAAAGAGACTTTGTTGAGCTCCCGCCATCGGTGTCAAATAGCACCGCGTTTTCAGCTGCTCTAGGCTTTAATCCACGTCAGGCTAGCGACAAAAGTACTTCAACTACAACAGAACAAGCACCACCACAATTCATTACTCCCCGAATCCCTATTGCAACCAAGCGCCCGTTCACGCAAGAAGGCCTGGCGCTGGGCAAGCTCAAGATTCTCGTCGCAGGAGACTCGGGGGCGGGCAAATCCCAGCTCATCAAAAGTCTTACTCAGACATGCAAGCATATCGTGCACGTAAATGACACTTGTAATCCTATAGTGTCCATGGCTGAGGAAAGCTTATATGACAATCTTGACCTCAACCCAGAGCATCAAAATGCACTGTGGGAACAACTGGCCTCTACAAAACCGCTGCCTTTCTTTTTAAGTGACTCTCGCCGAATGAGCGTGGTCAAATCGTCCATGTCTACTGCCTCTGACGGTGCTACTTTGGATCGGAATATCTGCGTTGTGGACACAATTGGCTATGGCTCGTTTTCAAGCGCGACTAATTGCATTACCCCAGTTGTGTCGTACCTGGAATCTACGTTTGATAAAGCCCTGTCCTTGATCAATCCTGCAAGCGATGAAGCATTGTCAGTTCTAACGTCGTCAGCTTCTCTTACCGACGGTTCACTGGTCGACGTTTGCTTGTACACCATTTTGAACAGGCTCAAGCCGATAGATGTTGAGTACATTAAAAAACTGTCCCAGTACACCTCGGTCATTCCAGTTATAGTCAAGTCGGATTTGCTGCCGCCGAAGGATATCCTGGAGCTCAAGTTGACCATTTTGAGAGAGCTGAACGAGCATGGTATTACACCGTTTTTGTTTGGCACGACAGTAGAAGAAGCCATTGCTAGCTGTGAAACAAAGCTCAAGGAACTGGAAATACCTGCATCAACCGAAGACTGGGACTCGGATTCTGACTCGAGCTACGTGCTATCTTCATCTTGCATTTCAATCAACTCAGACCCTAAATCCGAGTCAGATATCAACCACGCACTATTCCCATGTGCGGTGTCAACTGCTTTGGACAAGGATGCGGAGCTCGTAGCGTCAGTGCTCATGTCGCCTAGCTATGTTCCTGCGCTACATCCGAGCGAGCTAGAAGATCTAAGTGCGCACCTTTTTTCAAGCCACGGAGCCGCATGGCTCAGGTACACCGCGGGCACAAAGTTTTTAGGTTGGGCTGCAAACAGGCAGTCCGAGTTCTCGATGTTGTCAGAGCCTCAAACCCAAATTGTAGTTCGCGATACGTGTACCGACCTTGTGTGTACTGATGATGCAGATTTGGTGTTTGAGATTCCAGATTACATTTTTGAGGCCCGCCGTAAAGCGCAGATGGATACGTCAAAGTGGGTTGCAAAGCTCGCTGAGTCCATGCTGAACCAGGAATTGGGAGAGACTGGCCAGAGCCGGCCGGTGCTGTCCCTGCGTACGGTTAACAACTCGGTGGTCGCGGTTAAGCGCTCTGGGTATCAAGGCAATTCTTCAGCGAGGTCAGCGGCAAATCAAGCTGGGTTCAAGCATTCTTTGTCAATCATGAATCTGGACCCCTTAGATCTGTGGGGAACATCGTGGAGTATCTTTAGCTACACAATCAAAGCAGTCGCCGTTGCTGTGGGCTACAAGATTGTAATCCAGTTATCTCACTACATGACGGCATCGTTACCACCGGCTCAGCCAGTGCCGTTGGATCGCTCAAGTTCTCAGTCAGGTGGAGCAGTGCTGACAACCGTGACGTCGTTTGCAGAAAGAGCGAGTGATCCCACAAAGCAGTGGATGAGACCTCAAAGCTTTTTTGGCGCTTTACTGAGTGGCCAGTACGGCAGTGAGGGAGTCATGTCGACCATCATGGTCGCCCTTGGAGAGTTCTGGTCTCGCATTTTGTAAGGTATCTGGATTCAATATATGATGTAGGCTTTTTACTTTTATATTTATATATTTATATACAGTCTTTACTCTTGTTCTATATGTAGCAGTGAGTATGTTGAGTGGTGACAAAAAAAAGGTATTTACAGGTTGAGTTGGATGACCTCGCCAGGCACGCTATACTTGCTATCGTTCAGCAGGAAACCCTGCTCGCTGGCCAGACTAAACATCCCCGGCATCACTGAGTCTGGACCGTACTTGACCAGATCTTGCTCGTGCTCGAACTCAAGCACCGGTGCGCACCCCAGCACTATTTTGGAAGCGGTGAGGTCTGAAACAGATTGAGTGTCAGCGGCTGCAGCAGAGATTGAAAGGCCCTGTGACTCGAGAAAGGATTGGTAGTCGCCAGGTCCGCCAATCAGAACGTCTTTAGCCAGAGAGAATTGAATGCCCATGCCAGGTAATGGCCGTGCTTGAGGTTCTAGTACCAGCATCGACGCGCGCGGGCTCCACGCACCACCGCCACCGGCAGTGACCTCAAATCGCTGCTTGGTAACCTCGCCCGTCGTGTCATCTTTTGAAGTCAGCAGAGCAAATACTTTCTTCTCTCCAGTGCCGCTGTGCAGTCTCGGATTGAACTCCATAAGAGTCTTGCTGGACTCCAGAAAAAAAGCAGCAGACTTATTGTCGATCGTTTTAATCAAGTTCGATTTAGAGTCAGTCACGAATTGAGCACCGGATCCAATGTCCAGTAACGGTGCGGCTGCGGCTTGAGACTGAATGGAGAGAGAGCCGGGCACCTCGAGCTGGATCGAGCTGAGCAGGACACCAGCAAGATCATGGCCTTTATTAACAACCAGCGTTGACGGCAACCCGCTCGTAAACAACGTATTCGCTAGCGGCACTGCTACCTCTGTTTTCTTCGCACCGCCCATTCTCAAACTCAAGAATCCCTGTGCCGTATGCCACGTTCTCCTCGCACTCACAATCCCCTTATTCGTCAAATCCGCTCCCGATCGTCCCAGTCTCTTGCCATCGTCCCCAAACTCCTGATCCAGCACATGCGCGTCCGTGACCTCAAAGGCTTTATCGAAGAACAGCACTGACATGGCACTGCGCTGGGCCCCAAACCCGAGTGCGTCAACCGCAGCGCCGACTGCCGTCAAACCTTTTGCCGCTATAGTTGGATCGACTACAAAATCTAGCAGGGATTCACTGTACTGGGGCGTGACAGCGACGATGGCGGCGGCAGGCTCGAAGGCGAGTTTCTGTTTGTGGGTGTTGACAAAATCCGCGACGGAGGTCGTTGAAGGGTTTATAACTGAGATGGCTGCCGTGGCTAAGAACCTCTTGGAGGTAAGACGGATCGAAGGCCGGAGACAGCTGGATCGGACTGTGCTGCGAAGCATGGTTGATTTGTTTCTGTACAGTTATGCTGCGCAGTTGGGCTGAAAAAACTGATCAGTTACGACTTAGACTAAGGCTAGTTGATGATTGGGAGGTTTATGTGCGGCTGAACATTACGATGAAATACTAGCCTTCGACATGGCATGTTGTACGATAGGACGATGAGAAACCAAGCAGATTTCAGATTCAGATAACTTAGAAAGTCGATATAGGCCGAGAAGAATTGGATTTTATTGCATCATAATCCGGACCATTATGTTCAGTTTGTTTTGCTCAAGTCGCCCAGAAATCAGACAGACCCATTTTCTCGTCCTTCCACGATATTAATGATGAGTTTGCAATCTAGTTTCAAAACTGTTGGGTTTGATCTCAATTTGAAAGAGTGGAGCCTTTCTGAATTATGCTTTTTGTACTTATCCATGGTTGAGCTTGTATCGCCAAATCGACCTTACACTCATAGGTGCGTCAGTTTCACCTCGGCATTAGGATGTTAAGAGCAAGCCCTCTATGCGGGGTTTAATCCATGCATACAAGATTTTTACACATAACGGTTATCAATGTGGGGGATTCTTTCTTAAATGAAACGGATCTTATTGCTCCTAACTGTACTATATCATAGAAATCTTACATTGTGTATTTGTGTATCATTTAGAGCTTGGCTTCACCAGTGACGCGGTAGCCGTGAACAACATCGCCCTTTCTCTCCCGGAGCAATCGCCTCAGAATCTTGCCAGAAGGTGACTTGGGCACCTCAGGCAGGACGACAATGCCTCCCCATAGCTTCTTGTGCTTGGCCACGCGACCGTCGAACCACTCCTTGATCTCGAGCGGCGAGGTCCCCTTGTTGCGGAGCACCACAAAAGCGCGGGGAAGCTCGGTGCCCTCCTCCGGCAAATGGATGCCTGTAACTGCGGCATCGGCCACTTCGGGGTGCGACTGCAGGATGTTCTCGAGTTCCGCCGGTGCGACCTGGTGGCCCTTGCTCTTGATCAGCTCCTTGAAACGGTCGACCACAAACAGCTGGCCAGTCTTGTCGACGTACGCAACGTCGCCGGTGCGGAACCAGGGAGTGCCATTGGGGTCATTGTGCTGGCTGAAGGCCTCAGCGTTGGCAGCGGGGTTGCGAAGGTAGCCCAACATGACGTTGGGCCCGCGCAGCCAGAGCTCGCCGCGCTCGTTGAAGCCCTCGACGTCCTTGCCTTCTTCTGTCACAAGGCGGGCTTCGTGATCAGGCACAAGCCAGCCCACACTCGCAGCATTATAAACAGCAAGGTCCCACGTACCGGCAGTCGAAACAGGTGAAGACTCGGTCAACCCGTAGCCTTGCTGAATGGTGACATCAAATCGCTGGTGGAGGGAGTCAATCAAAGACCTCGCCAAGGGCGCAGCGCCCGAAGTTATGTGCTTGAGGTGCTTACGCACGAGCGGGTATTTTTCAACAACTGGTGATTTCGCAAATAGAACAGCCATGGGCGGAACAATGTTGATGGTTGTGATGCCATGTTTGCTGATTCCTTCTAGCAAGTCCTCAAAGTTGAACCGCGGGAAGACCACAGTCGGGACACCAGAGTATGGCGTGTAGTAAACGTACTTGGCTAGACCGAAGATATGTGACATAGGCAGTACAGCAGCATTAACCTGCTTCTCTGGCAATACTGCACGCATGGGGACTAAGGCGATTTCCTGCTGGATCATGTTGGAGCTAATATTGTAGTGACTCGTGATGACACCCTTTGGGAGGCCACTCGTTCCTGATGAAAAGCAGTAGTATGCATGCTTAGACTTGGCTGAATCACCCTCAAGCTTCATTGGCGCTATGGATCCAGCTGCTGCATAGCACTCTGCCATCAAATCATCAATCTTGACAACATTTTGGACTTCCAGAGCCGGCTTGAACTCATCGCTCATTGCGGCCTGGGCCGTGTCGATAAGCTCATCTTGAGTAATGACGAGCTTAGCCTTGGAGGCACTGAGCTGGTGATGTAGCTCGTTTGGCAGGTACGCCATGTTGGCGGGCGAGACTACTGCTCCGAGAGACAAGATTCCATAGTGGACAGCTGGGAGCGAAGTCGAGTTGGTCACAAACAGGCACACAGTATCACCATCTTGGATATTGTACTTGTGCTTCAAAACGTAAGCCAACTTGCCCGTGGCTTCTTTCACTTGTCTGAAGGTAAGCGTTTTCTTTGAGTCATAGGCATCGATGAATAAGGGTGCGTCGGGGTTGGCATTCAAAGCTTTTGAGCTCATCCAGAACTCGGCCAGATTTCCAGTATAGTAATCTCCACCCTTGAAGGGCGAACCAATGATGGTGATATCGCCCTCGCGTCGTAAGTTAGCCATGTTGATATTGTTTGTAAATCGGGTTTCCTAAATTGTTTAATAAAGACTAAACATAGGCGGCTCTAGGATTCATTTTATATTCTTGTTCACCCCCTCAGCGCGAGATTCTCATGGCCGGTTCGGTGTACCCATAAATCTGGGGTATGCAGTCTACTACGTGGGGTAGGTGCATCTTTTGCCGTGGTAAGTCAGTTTTAGCTTCGAACCTAACTCATTTTCTGCCGAACACGAATGCCCCACTTGAAATGGAACATCAAAATTAATACGACTGTCAGTTGTTTGTATACCTCACTTACTACAGCCGTATTGAGTACAAAATTGCGGAGACCGCTAAATCCGACAACTTGAGGAGACAAATCTATATTAATTCATAGGTCTAACTCCTGTCATTTATTAACTACCATCCTTGAAGTATTCTGTTCAACTCACTCAGAAGTGTCATAATTCTTCTCAATTTCTTCTTGAACTTCTACCAAGGGTTGATCATCAACATTCCTTGAATAGATTTCCATTGCTAGATCATACATCTCTGCTGAACAATCTGAAGGTGATGTTATAACAATCCCAGGTATTTCAATGCCAAGTTCTGATCTTTGAGTTCCAATGATCTCCGCATCGGTCATTGCCATGACTGGCAAAAGATCCATTGCCTGTACTATAGCTGGTGAACTTGCATTGGCAGAATCCATCGGAGAACATGCTTCAGCTCCAGAATGGGCATCACAGATTGTACTAGCAATATTTGCCGAGGCCGGTATACTTCGTGTCACTTCTCGAAGCTCCAACTTTTCAACTCTTTCTAACATTAAAGTAGCAGACTCATTCAAGATCTGAATTTTGGTCTCAAGCATCTCCATATTCCCTGTAATCTCTTTCAAGTGCTCCAGAAACATAGAGTACCTGATCCGTTGCGAAGTCTCGTTATCTGATAATGCATCTTCAACCGCGCGGACTTCTGTGGTATTCTTCTTGATGCTAGCCTGTAGTTTAATAACCTCTTCTGAATGCTTCTCTTGTTGAATCTTGATATCAGCGGAAAATTGTGCAATTTCAGCAATCTGCTGAATTAACTCATGTGAATCCAAAACCTTCGCACACGGTTCCCCAGAAACATAAGCCTTGTTTGAAATTTTCGCTGTAGGACTGATGAAATCTAGAGAAACCTTGGTTGTGGAAATCTTGCGAGGTGCAAACAAGGTGTTATCAGCAAGCTCCTGCTCTTGAAGAAATGCTCTTTCAACCTGCTGGTTCTTCTCTTGAATATATCTAGCTAGCAACCCTCTGCGCTCTTCTGAAAGCAGCTGCTTTCTAGCCTTTTGCTGAAATGTGGTCATTGCTTGGTGTTCAAGTGTTTGGCCAGAGAGTTTGTGGAACTGGAGTGTATATATTGTGTAGTCACTGATCCCATGTTGCAATCAGTCTTTCTGTGAGCCGTTTCTTGTGTCTCTGCGATACTTCTTGACATGATCTCTGATTCTATACTCTAAGGTCCTTGTACGCCTCAAGTAGTAGAATGCCTAATATCACATATGAAAACAAACCAGGTCTCCTTAATCTCTGTCCTGAGATACTTATGCTTATCTTTGATGCGATAAAGAGCTCTAGTACCCTAATCAACCTTGCGTGCTGCTGTACCTGGCTTCGCGATGCTGTACTACCAGTTCTTTGGCATACAATTAAGCTTGATTGTCACGGACTTAGTGTCTCTGGCCGATTCTCACCTTACGTATCTGCTTATCCAGGGTTTATCGGCGATGAAAAATCGCGGTTGAGTTGCATAGAACATCAGTGCGCGCATTGTGATACCGACGACAATCTTCTATCAAACCTCAAAACCACACAGTTTAAGAGACATTTTAGCTGGTCCTTGCAGCTTCTCAGCGTATTGTACAGGCAGCAAAGTCCTTGCTTGGGATACATTAAAAATTTAAGAATTCATGTGTGTCACAAGTTTGTAAGTTTATTTTCAGATCTGGGACAGCGCAAAATATTGGTGAGAGAAGGAGAGTACTTTATGGGCGGTAACTTGCTTCTAAACGGCCAAAGATACTTTTGGCTTCCAGGGATTGTTCAGGATATGCTTATGGATGGCCAACTGCGCGATCGGATACAAGTTCAGATCTTCTCAAGTCCATCCAATTTGTTACCGTATCTTAACACCAAAAAAATATCAACCCAACTACTTAAAGCCTTCACAAACCCAATCCAGCTTTACTTGAAGTGCGACATGGATGTTGAATTAATGGAAATTATTCGCCTTGGGTTTGCCCCTTTTGTGCACACACTTCAGATTGGAATCGATCGCACCAAAGTTTCAGTTCTAGCCCAAGCTCTTCAAACAATGCCCAATATCTCATATCTTAGTATTCAGTTATATGCTGACCCTCCCCATCGAGAAGAACAAACTACAGAAGGAACGAATTCATCCCCAGAGCTGAGAAATAGAGTTTCACCACGAGGTTTGACAACTCAGATGGAGCAAGAACTGTTTCAGGTAATAAACAAGTTACCAAAGCTTCAAACGTTTTCCTCCAATTCATTAAAGCATCTTGCCCTACTTGATAGTAATCGGTCCAAACAAGATTCTTTCAACAATGTTGATACCATTTTCTTGACTCGACTTGATCCGTCTGAAGTTGAGTCCGACATCAAATTTCCCATCACTGATAGAGTCTTTCGGCTCAGCATTCGATTTAAAGCATTCACACCTCTACTCAGCGATGATTTTGCAATTCGTGTAGCAAGGCAGTTTGGATCGCTTACACATCTAGACGTTCAGTTCAACGAGTTTGATGTTGGAGTTGATCCCAATGTAGTCTGCAGCATGATTGAGAATAATCCGAATTTGAAATGGGTGAGTATGGAAATATGTAATGATTCTATCATAGCATGCCTTGCACAAAGCTGTCCAAATTTGACAACACTTGCACTGGGTATTCAAGTACCAGTCACATATTGGCATGATGGAAGTCCAGACAGAAATAAACAGATAACTAGCAAGGGAATGTACTCGCTTGCAGAGCATGCCGTCAACCTGAGACAATTGTTTCTGCATTTTTATCCCTTTGATGTGTCGCTGAAATCCTTACTCGCATTGCCAGACTGTATACCCTCACTTGAACAACTTATTGTGCAGCAATATGATGTTGTGAGGTTCGCAATTGCTAGCGAACTACCAGGATCAGAATTGCAATTCAATATTGGAGGGCATATCAACGGTAGTGCTCATATAGTGCTTGATAGAGATTTGACAGAGTATCCTCCACCAGTTAGCCCTCTATTTTCAGACATTGAAGTTAGAGACCCTACTTTGTTCACACAAATTAAGCACTCTGACGACGTCTTTTATAGCATGTACAATAACGCGTCTTGGCAGCGCTCGTTATTGCTGTTCAAGATCAATATTGCACGGGCTCGTGAATTGGTGCGGAAGAGGGGGGTCAACACAATGACAGGTAATACCTGCACTTAAACAGCTAGCAAATCATAAATTGTAGCCTTTAGTAGTAATGGCCCAAGTTCTTTTTCTTGAAACAGCCAGCTTTACAAGCCCAAGAATCAAGCACAAACTGTTTCATAGTCTTGACATGACTTCCAGTAGAAATGAATCGTTTTCAATTGTAACTGAAAACTGATCGAGCTTTTTAAGGCAATCTTTATGAAAGTTAGTGATGGTCAACAGATTTGACAGAAGCAAGACTGCAATATAGAATGATTATGTTAGTTCCAATACTAAGAGCAACGAAACGGAAATTTGAGATGTAAGTATCTCATTCGATAGCTCAACTCTGACGGAACTCAATTAATCCAAGACGCATCCAAAACGGAAGCGATTGGTTAGGATAAAAAGTTGATTTTCCAAAGTTGTAACAGGCTCACGCTCATTGATTTGATGCCACATGGACAAGAGAGGTGCCTTGACTTAACGATGGGATTGAAGATGGGTAGTAACAAAAGAGATCAGGAACTTACGCTTTGAGGAGTAGGCCTATAGGTGTGTAATATAAATGAATGAAGGTTAATGCTGTCATCATCGTCAGCCCTAGATTCACTTGACGGCCGGTATCATTTCAGACCTTGAATAACTGTAGCCAATGATTTAATTGGTCTGTTGAATAACATTGAGAAGAAAAAATAAGAAGGGAGAGTTCAATTTAATAGAAATATTTATTAGAACTGAAAGTTTGAATCATGATAGGTAGCACATCTGGCGTGAACATTCTCTCACAATCAAATCTCAGTACTAGCACTATGAGACTACATATCAAGAGAACAGAAATTAATGCATTTGAAGGTCGTGAGGTATATGGTTATGGCTTTTCGGTGGCAGTGATATGTACAGTGAGCTATTTCAAATAGTTCTGGTATTTCCAAAGTAATATTTGGAGTGGCAGGCCTTGAGACGAAGGGATCTTGATGAACTGATCCTTCTTCATGATCTTGCAATTTTCTTTAAAGAGACCAAAGAGTTGATTGGAGTGATCTGACGACAAGATATCTGGAACATAAATAACTTCTGAACAGAATTCGCTCATGGGAGGAAGGTCAGCTTCCCATGATAGCACGAAATAGTGCTCGCCTTTTGGAATCTCTAAACCAAGTCGTAGAATGTGATGTTGAAATATGCTGGTGACTAGAAGATTTTTGATCTGATTTATTAGCAAATCTGGAATAGTCTCAGAAAGCTCTGGTTCGAATTCGAAAACCACCGGAGGTGGTGTGCTTGGAGGGTTGTTTGATTTCTTCTTTTTCAGCCAGTTGATAGTCTGGTTCAGAGGAGCCAGAAACGTAGACTGAGCAGATTTGCTTGACGTTGCAACCATAACAGGAACTATTGACAGCCAGCGGTTTTTGACGGAAAGGGCTTCAATTGCTGCTTTCTTGCATTGAAAATACCCTTTCGATCCGGCACTATTGTTCGATAGGTCTGGCGCTAGCCGTAACTTTTTCTGGCCCTCAGTGGTTTCAGCTGCAAACCCAAACTTGATCATGAGTTGAGAAGGCAGCAGCGTACGAGACAGTTTGTCCATACGAGTTGGCGATGCAAGAAGATTAGCTGCCAGATTTGCTCTGAGCTTAGCCGAGAACTCATGGTTGAAGGTTGAAGATGGATGCTTGACCTCCGTGTTGAAAATGGATGAAGCTTTTAAAGTCGATACTGGTGGGGGTGTGTACACTCGATGAGGTTTATTTTCTGGCTCATTTAGAAAAGGCTCAGGTGCTTTCACGATATCGCTTGTCAAAACATCCAAGGCCTTTGACGTTAGTGGGGTTTTCTTTGGAATCTTGCGCTGGAGGAGCGACATAGTCAAGAAGCCTTAAAATTTTGCTCTCTCGACACACCAGCTGTCAAAAGAAAAATCCGACGACGCTCTCAATCTTAAGAACAAGAACTATGAATAGCAGTCAAAGAAGAAGCCCGGGCTTCAAGTTATTCCAACTGTTTGACTGGCTCTGTAAAAGTATGGACTTGATATGATTCAAATAGATCTAGAAGAAACAATTACCCTAATCCTGGTGATATTTTTGAGGTTGACTCGGTTCATAATGTTTATGGGCCTACAACTCAAGTTTCCTACGTCTCTCAAAGATGAGAAAAGTTGTTCAAAGCAAGGGAATAATTAGGTTAGGGACTTTAATTGACATTCTTTAATAATTTGAATTGTAGCTTTTAGGAAATTGGTATATCTAGGTCCAATATCTAATATAGGGATACAGCTATTTTGCACACTACCTAGTGTCCTGTGCAATCGCATGGTCAAAGCTGGCAAATTCAAGTTCTGGACAGAAATTTCAACATATAAAGGTTTTTTTTAAGCAAAATTGATGTCACCAATGCGTTGGGTCTCTTGACATGCATCTTAAATATGTCTGAGATGACGTCCTCCATGGAGGGTGATGACTGTTACAGCATGGATAGTAGTTCAGGTCTACTCAAGTTGAATCTCCAAATGAGTCCAACTCCAGAGAGCTATTGGCAGTTGTCCTCATAATAAAACAAACACAATTCTAGTGCAATGACGATTGAATTCAAGCTTCAATGATCAGTATACATGTATGAAACCAGGTCTTGGTAATAATCCCATTATTGAGCATTGCATACCGCACTCTTTTACCCCTTTTCCAAGCATAAATCTTGCCATTCTACAGCAAGCTTCATCTCATTGCACTTTTTTTGTTATTCCACGTCTTTTAATCTAACATGATAACTGCTTCTCAGTCTATAAATTTTGTACTTTGCAAGTCAAAGTCGTGAGTTCACGATACTCATATTCAGTTATTACTATTGATTGTTGGAATATCATTATTTGCTAAGTTTCAAAGTCCCACCTCTAGTTATCTTCCATCCCAGCCTAATCAAAGTCACCCCTTCTTCACCCTCTCCATTCAACCGCTCTCGGCCAGTCGCGTCCCTAGAGCCCAGACAAAAGACACTAGACATTGAATCAGGCTTAATATCCTGACAGGACTTGATAGCATTAGATTTCCTGGCCAGTCTACCTTTGGGTCGCGTTGCATTGACATTTTCAACACTCACTGGGTTAACACATTCATACGAGCCACAAAGTTTAACGCAGTCTAAACTCGCCAACGATTCGCTGCTTGACTTCGGTTAAGCTAAGTGCACACTAGTCGAATACCGGAAATGTTGCCCCAGGATGATGTTTTTGCAAAGTCGACGGAACATTATAAGAAATACTATGACTACCTGGCGAAAAAATACGCAAAGTCGCTCCAGAACAAGACTGGGTACAGGGAGCTGTTAAAAGAGCTAGAGGAGAGCATTTATATGCTACTTCTCATGATTGTGTCGGAAGATGAGGAAGTTTATGCGGGTTCCTTCAAGGACGAATCTGAGGACCTCAACATGCTCTACGACACCCTTAAAGTTCTCGTGATGCTCTACAATGATGTTCTGGCGTCTTTGAAAGCTGCGGAAAAAGAGAAAAGACTTCAGCAGCCGGAGGAAACAAGCGTGGCGATGGGTACAGATACACAACCAACTGGTGAAAAAGATTCGAACACAATTTCACCTCTTGCCCATGCTCAGGGAACCGACGATATTCTTGTCCAGGACGACTTCTACAAGGGAGACGCGATTGATCTTGATTTGAGCAGGATACCTCTTCCCTATGATATCAACCGCCAGGTGCTGAACGTTCCAGAAGGCCTGATTCAGGGCATTGCAAACGGAAACTACGCAGATATTGATACTGTAATGAGTAGCACTTTGGACCAACAAGCGACCACTACTTCAGGGCTAGAAACTCAGGCTGACTCTCACCTACTAGGGATGGACGTGTCAGGCAAGCTTGATCAAACCTCTAGATCAGACTTGTCAAAAAGAGGAAAGTCAACTTCTTATGGTCTAGAACTGGGTTCAAACACTGTACTGGACAATGTGGCGTTAGAATCGCAAAGCCAGCATCGCCATGTCGCACAAGTTGGAATGAGGCAAAGCGCTCTTAATAATATGGACTCCTCTATCGATTTGGGTTACATGGTCCCACAAGACCAAAGTAGGAGCCAGCAAAATGGAAGTACATCACATATTGGAATGGGGTTGACCCAGTCATTAAACCAAGGCCAGGTGATGGGCAGCTCGACTGAGTCGGCACAGTATTATTTGACGCAACAGCAAGGAGCGTCAACGGCGCAAGATGTGACCAGAGTGGGTTCGAATGGGCACATGGGCTCTCGGGTTGTGAACTCTCAGGTTTCGACGGATCCTGGGTTGCCGATGCAAGATGTGGCGGGCATCCAGCTGATTTCGCCCGCCACTGCGCTCTCCACCTCATCGCCGGTCCACATGGCTAAGTCACTCCCGCAGGTCCACAATTTACCGCCTCCTTCTATGGGCAACCAGTACAGATACTATCAGTCGTCTGGCCATCAATCGCAGGCAAGTGTGTCTAGCGACTTTTCATTCAACCTTTACAACAACTACTTCCCGCGAGATGCAACGGTAACCTCAGCCTACGACTCACTGCAAACCGCCACCACTGCTCAAACCCAGAGCTCGCAGCAGGCATCGCAGTACTATACGGCTGTTCAAAGCCAGCCTACTCAAACGCAGCAGACGCAGTCCAGCCAGACCGCCCAGTCCACGTACCCATACATGTCGACGCGGTTGCCACTGACCGCCTCGCTTACGCACCCCACCCAAAATTCGTACTACAAGCACACCACCGATTCTGACTTCTCAGCTGCTGGCCAACAGCAACAGTCGCAAGATCCGCAGCAGCAGTATTCTACAGTGAGGCAGTACTATGATTCGACCACGCCCTACCAGACCGCAGCCGCGGCAGCAGCGCAGCAAACGCACCAGTACTATTACCAGCACCCTACGCAGCAGCAGGCAACTCAGTTTACGCAGCAGGACCAGCAAAATAAGGTGGGTACGCCGCAGCTTCCTCAGCACCGCAAACACGCTGGAAATCAGTACCAGCCGCTCCCGGCTCCTGTGTTTAGAGAGTAGCGGGAGGTGCAATGGTAAATCTGGTTGCAATGGCTGGAGTTTCAGGCGTATTCGTTGACATCTCGATAGACAAGGGAGCCTGACCATCTTCAGAAGAGAAACGAGAATTTCGTTGCACTAACTCTGGTCCAACTTGAATGGGTTCTTTTGTTTCTTTCAAGCTGGCGCTATTTTCAAGGAGATATTGCTAGGGCTCTCTGACTGGTCTGTGGTACCTCCCTTTTCCTCTCTTTCCTTTAATGAACTTTTTCTTCCTACGTTTTCATATATACATTATGCTTTGACTTTCTTAATCTTCTTTCTCTTCCTTTCTTGTTATCATTTGTGTCCTCATTTTTAATGTCTTTTTCTTTTCTTTTTTTTATCATTCTAGTCTTGTTTGATTATGTTTGCTTGTCGTTGATTTGTGATTTGTTCGATTGTTTTTTGGCTCTTAATTTTATCGTTTCTGTCTGTGCACGCGTTGATGGGTCTTGGATGGGGAAGCGAGAGGACCTGGGACCCAGAGTTGACTGTCGCCATGTGGAATTTTTAATATTATTTTTTCAAACCTTCCATATAATCTTGTAATAATATTGTTTCAGTGAATTTTTATTTCAATGTTGGATCCCTGAATTTAGCAATAATCCTTCAAAGATTTCAGGGCGGTTTTGGATGATTATTAAAGTTGAATGAATAGCTCAAGGTTACTGTTCCAAGACATGGAATTCGAGGTCAGGAATGTAAAGGATTACAAGAGTAAATAATGATATTATAAAAACAATATAGAATATTAAGAGACAGTAATAATACAAACAAGAACGAAAAACAAGTAACTAATAGTACAGGGGAATTAATAGGAGGGGAGAAAGATTAAAGTACAAGAGATAAGACAAGAAAGCAGAGTGAGAGGGATATCAGAAGAACCAAGAAAACACAAAAGGAAAACGAGAAAACAGAAAAAAGAGGAAAAGTATTAGTACTTGAATAAAAAAGGGCCGAAGGGATATAAAGTAACAAGAGAGAAAGAAGAAGAAAGATTAACGAGAGTTGAAAATAACCTGGTGTACGAAAAGAAAATAATCCGGTCGGTCGAAAGGAGTTCAAAAAATAAGGGAGATGAAAAAGAGAAAAAAATCCGACGGCAAAGCAAGCCCGCTAGAGAGGCAAAGCAAGACCAACAACAAGCAATTAACTAGAAACGTCTGAAGCAACGGTATCGCCAGGCGCTCCAAGTTCTTCCAAAGCCGCAGTTACCGCTGTACCACCGGCCCGCGCCACCAGCGACATGAGAATGTTCTCAATCCGCTTCGTGCGCTCCTTCTCCGTCTTGTACCGTGCCTTCTCGACTTCCAACCGCTTCTGCTCCATCAACTCGGTAAACTCGAACCGCCGCTTTTCGAGCTCAAGACGCTCAGCGGTTTCGATCTCGAGCCGCCGTTCGCGGCGCTCGAGGACGGAGATCAGCTTGTGGAAGTCGAGGGGCCCGCCAGTGGTGGTACTGCCGCTGCCTGTAGTTGTCGTAAGAGAGGTGGTGGTAGACCCGCGGGTAGTCGAGGTGCCGGAGGTCGCGCGGACAAGTTGGGAGGAAGTAGAGGAAGTAGTAGGAACCGTGGGCGAAAAGGGCGGTAACCGGCGTTGCTGCTGCTGAGAAAGCACAGGTGACTGGCGCTGCTGCCTCTGCGGCGTGTATCTTCGACCAGACGAGGCTGTTGTCTGGGAAGTTTGCTGCGAGGCAGCTTGGGTGGTTTGCGTCTGCGCAATGTCGTCTTGGTCTCCTGACTGCTGCGACGAGCGGGTGCGCATGAGCGCAAGCTGGTGGTTCGTGCGCTGGTCCATCTCTGCGTCGTCCTCGTCGTCCTGGCCGGCGTAATTTGAGTCGAGCGGGTAGTACTGTGAATACGAGGCCGTGCCTGCGGCTGCGGCTGAGGTTCGCAGGTTTGGGGTGGAAGGCGCCATTCTATTCGTCAGTCCACCACCCGACACAGACGACGCATCGTTCATGTTTTCTGCGGTCGAATTGGACGAAGTGCTGGTGAAAGTAGATCGATTGGGATTCCTTGGTGGGTTCATACGCTTGAGCCGATCGATCCTGTCGAAAAATGGGCAGAGTTTCTCTACTTTTTCTACTTTGAGTTAGCCCAACCGACTCCTTGGTTTCTGTTCACTTACCATCAATCCCTCCTTCCATAGACATGTCGCTGGTGCCGCGCCCGTACTTGATTTCCAGGGCTTTTTTGTACTTTTTCTCCATATTGAGCAGCTTTTCCTTGATTGTTTTCGGGGTGTAGTCCGCACGCATGGCGAACACTTCGTTTTTAATCTGTTGGCAGTCTTCTCTTCGCCCGTGGCCGATGCAGTCTGGCTTGTTCTGTTCAATCCATGTTAGGAGCTTATCCATCTCGCTTCGGCCCCAGAAGACGCGAGTCCGGCGTGACCCGGCACCCGACCCCGCAGGGCCGAGTCCGACGTCGGACTCTGAGCGGCCCCTGGAAATGTCGTCGATTCCAGCAGAAGGCCCCACGTTGCCGTCTATATTTCTAGCACCACTGGCAGTCCCTCCAGGCGGCGCTACTACGTTGGGATTGGTGTTGGACACTGTAAAAGGGTGAGTTTTTTCTTGTATGATGGAGGTCTATCGATGTGAGGCCATGCAAAAACCACGCACCAGACCTAGGCTTGTTGAGATAACGAAAGTAATGAACGTATGAAAGGGTTGAGAGTCTGTAGCCTTAATTGAAGGTCCTCTAGCTGAGGTTGTCTGTTCGTTGAGGTCGAATATGGTTTGGTTAACTAACTTAAAGGCGGTCGTTTTCGCGTTAAAGCCCGCTTGTTCGAGAGGTTGAAATGAGTGGATATAGTTGGATATTGGTTTAAAGAGTGACTGAGGTTGGATAAAAGAGCGGACCTGGTATTAAAAACCAGAAAGAACTTGGTAGTTTTTTCTTTGAAAAAAAAAACAGTTAAAAAAAATTTAGTAGAAAATGTCAATGCATTTGGAACCAAAAGTCCTGTTGAAGGGTCAAGAAGAGAAGGTTTAGTTAACGACTTGGAAAGAAACAAAAAAAATTCAGTCGCGTGGAATTGAATTGGGAATAGGGGCAACCCCAAATGGATAAAGAAAGGCCTATTACGTCATGATTAGTCTAACCACAAAAAGAAAGAAATTTAATAATCATAGGGGTTAGGTCAATATCTTGCGTAAAACAAATAAAACAAATAAAGTGCGTTTCTTGTCTAAATTACCCCAGCCCTGGATTACAGACATTTCTGCCTCGAACAGCCGCAGCCAACGACTTGAACAGTCAAAGAATCAAGACGTCTCAGATCCTGGAAATACCTGAATGAAGTCTCTGGTCAGGCCGCTAAGGACGGCTGCGTGTTTGCAAAAGCGCTTGTTTGCTACGACTGCTGCGCTTTATAATGACTCGTCGCTGGTGTCCACGTACAAGCAGGCCATGGGCGGGATCGCAGCATCCGCCATGGTGATCACGACTACATCGCTCGCTGGAGACGAGCCAAGAGGCCTCACGCTTTCATCTATTACCAGTCTGTCTCTGAAGCCAACGCCTTTGGTCTCCTTCAACGTCCAGCTGCCCTCACGCACTGCCGAGGTCCTACACAGTCGCAACATTTTCGCGATCAACGTGCTGCCCGCAACCACCAAGTCGGTAGAGCTGGCAAAGGGTTTTGCGGGCGCTTATGGGGCTGATATAAATCCGTTCGAAAAGTTTTCCTCAGAGTTCAAGGTCCCAGGGGATTTACCGCTCGACGACTGTAGCTCGGCTTCTATTATACATGCATCGGCGGGAGGGCCGGACGGGGTGCAAGACACAGAGTTCGATCACGCCAGGAATATCCCTGTGATATCTACAGCCTCCGCCATTCTCTACTGCAAAACATTAAAAACCTTTCATGTCCAAGACCACGAAATCTGGGTAGCCAGTGTATTTCATGTGGATACCTCAGCATCACTCGCTACCTCCAGTACCCTTCTCTACCAAAACCGAGCCTTTCATTGTTTAGGTCCTCAGCTAGACAAACCCAAATCATGAGTCCTCAAAACTCCTTGTATATAGTCACATCCATAGACGCGCAGAAAGAATAAACGAATCATCAGTTAGGGGATTATAGACACAGGGAACAATAAACGAATCATCAGCTAGAGATGAAAAGAAGAAACGAAAACATCAGTTAGGAATTATAAAACACTCCAAACACAAAAAAAAAATCAACTAAAAACATATATAGACCATTTCAAGTCGAGCCAATCGATAGACGCTTGTTGACCGACGTAGCGGAAGTGTCAGCCTCGAGGCTTAAGTCACCATTGGCAGGACCACCACTGAAGAATCCATTTGAAAACGAGCCCACATTTTGCGTATTAGGCATGGTGAAATCAAACCCTCCATGATCAAGCGTTTGCTGGGGCTGCGGTGGGGCCATAGCCAAATTGCTGAACGAATTGTTTCGGCTCCTAGTACCGGGAACCTCCAACAGACCTGTGCCACTGGCGCCCTGCGGTACTTGGTGCGTTTGGTACGACACCCAAATGTTGTGTGTTCGAGACTTGAGCTCGTTCACACCATTTTCCATCTGTGTAATCGCGCTCGAGAACTCGTCCACCAGCTTTTTGCGGTGCTCCATTTTACCTTCGCGTGCAGCCTTGCGCCGGCCCAGCTCCTCCTCAATGGCATGGTCTAGGTCCGACTCGATCTTGGAAATGTCCCCCGTGAGTCGCTCTTTCTTTGTCACAAGCTTTTCGCGCTTGTTGCTGATCGCCGCCCGTTCGTTCTCAATCGCCGCCAACTGCGCTTCAATCTCCTCCTTGGCCGCCTTCTCCGCTTGTTTGCGCTCCTCCAAGAGATCCATCTGTTCCTTCCACTGTCGTTTTTGCGCCGCATACTCGTTGGCATACTCTTTGGATTCCTGTTCAACGCGCTGCGCTTCAAGCTCAGCAGCCTTGATGTCGTTCTCAAGCTGCTTCACATTGCTTCTTAATGATAACAGCTTTCGTCGCACTCTTTCGTCGGTCTTGTCACTGTTCTCCGACTTGGCCCGGATCTGTTCAACCTCATTGCGGATCGTGTTCATCTTTTTGGCATGTTCCTTACGGCTCCGCTTCATGGAGTTCTTGACTTCGGAGAGCGTCACCTGAGATTGAGAAAGCGTGTCGAGAAGGGTTGTGACAGGTGAAAGAGGGCGAGAAGGTGGGGCAATAGGCTGTTTGCTGTTGGCCTCAGTAGGAGTAGTGCACACTTTGATCCGACCAATAACTGTTTCCGCCGGGACTTGAATGATTTCCATGTCATACACAGTTCCACCAGTGAGTCCGTGGACCGTGATAAAAATGGTGTCAAACGTGTCTTCTTTAGACACGTCGATCACTGTAACGTCACCGTCTTGCGGAGGGTCGTCAGGCTTGACACTGATAGATTCATCTCCCACGTTGACAAACTTGATTACAGTTTGCCGCCATTGGACTTGGTTCACGCGTACAATATAACTGTCTGGAGAACTAGTAAACGCACCAGTGACAAAAAAGCCAACAGCCTTTTCAAGCACAAAACTAGCATAGCATCCCGAAGGTCCCGCACCCTCCCCAGAAATAGGGTGGTCGCGTAGAATTGCATCATAGGTTTCATGAGGCAAGGCTGACCCGTTAGGCATGTGCTCCTGGCGAGCCGCCATGACTATACTGCTTGCCAGCATAGACCATAAGGGTTGGTTGGCCCGAACAACAGCTGTCTTTTTATTGCGCTTACCTTGTGCGCTATACAAAAAGTTGAGGCTGTTGCTATTGTTCATATTGCCCAAATTGGTATCATCCAACTCAGAAGAATGATTTGCTGCTTCCTTCGGAACGGAAATCACGACCACGTCGCGGACACCATCCTCAGTAAAAGTCGTGCCATAATTTATGCTATCGTCAAAATCAACAAAGTCTGGCGTGGCTCCGGGGGCAGTGCCCATAACGGGGCCAGAAAGGGTTGCCCCGCCATTCACTGGTTGCCCTGGCACATTGATCGGAGGTAAAGGTTCAGGGAAAGTGTCGGATGAAAGTGAGCTGGCCAGCTCGCCCCGCAGAAACGGTGACAAGCCCAGCCAGATCACATAAACTGCTATCATTTGCACAAGCAGTGTGGGAAACTCGGAATACCAATCGATATGGCATATAAAACGAAAAATGGTGGGAAAAAACATAAAAACACTAGTAAGAGTATTGAACGATTGCGTAGAGTCGTCTAGAATCACAGAGAAAGGTGTGCTCGAGGTGATTGCAGGCTGCCCTAAATGTTGCGGTAGGCTGTACCGCAGTAATCGAGGCCCTGTGGACGTAACAAAATCTGAATACGTGTGATCCAAATGAAGAAACTCACAGATGATATCCCAGAAGAAGGACACCGTTTCGATGATGCTGGTAGCGTAGATGGCGTGAAGAAATGTCCGCTGGCCACCTCCGAGAGAGGAGGCAACAATAGCGTGGGCGAACACAAGCACCACATTGCGCAAAATCGGTGTGAGATAGAGTGTGGTGATTGCACACAGAAAGTCAATAATCAACACGCGAAAGAGCGAGGGTTGGTTTTTGGTTGGGCTTGAGGCCTTGGATGAGCTTGATTGAGCTGGCAATCCGCCACTTGGTTGTGAAGAGCTGGATGCATTTGGCGTAGATGGCGTTGAAATAAAGGAGCTAAAAACAGAGGTAATGGAAACAAATGGTCTGGTCAGGTCGCGCCAGTTAAAAGTTGGGGAGAGTGTAAGGATGAACAAGCTGTGAATGATTATGGTGAGCCATGTGGGAAACTGGAGCAACAGCATGAGGATGGCAAATGTGTCCACAAAGGGGTTCGGGCTTAAAACATGATTTTTTGGAATTTCTTGCGGGGGAGGGCCGGACTGCTCAGCAGAGGGCAACTCCGGACAGAGTTCATTATCTAGCAGGCGTGAATCACTCTCGGAGTGTGGTTTGATAACAAAGGAGACATTGGAATTGAGCGCGGAGTCGGACTGGGTTATGCTAGGTTCTCCGCCCGGGTCACTAAGTGCTGAGGACGAATCATCATTAGACATGATTAACCAGTAATCATTTCCCGTGGAGGAGCGTCAAGTGCGAACTGTAGGGCCGTGGTTAGTGATGAGCGAAAAGGCGCGGCACACAAGAAGCAAGACAACTTACACTAGTAGAATGTATTCAGTTGAAGCAGCGATTCGTATAGAGTTGATTGTACGTTAAAAATCCGTTCGGAAAAAGTCTCAAATCGATCAAAGTTGAAGATGGAAAGTAGACGAGTTGAAGGTTCGAGGTGGTTGTGGGAGGAAGCAAAAAAATTAGTCCTTGTGCCTTTTTCTATTGTTTATCCCCAAGGCTACATTCAACGCCTTTTGATGGAGAACATGACAGGTTTATGAAGCAACGCAGTCTTATCTCGCGATGATGGATAATATTTACAATAGTTTCATAGCTGCGGTAGTAGTGGGCTCATCTTTTAACACTGTTGATCTTCAGCATACTTGACAGACCAACGAGTTTGGTGCCACCGTTCTAAAAAACCTTCTCATGGCTCTTCTGCCTATCGAACGATGTAGTTTCCTTCTACTATAGTATTGCAGTAATGTTCACTTATAATATTGTAACGGTGGTGCCTCCCGATTGCCAGATTTCGCACTGTTTATCTATACTGATACCGTGGTGGAATCAGTCCGAGGCTGTTTAGACCTCCAAACGCGAAACAGCGAACCCACGCTTTGTGCATCTACGCGCCACGAACTACCGCAAGGAACAGGTTTCAGGCATTCAAAATGCACGACTGGTGCTTACCTACATGTCAACGCAGAAAGGTGTTCCTCCACGTGGGATGGCTTCACCGATTTTTCCCACATGAGAATATCCGTTGAATCCCATACAAAAAAAATTGTTTCCCTTCTACAATCAACAATATGTCCAAACTTCAGGCTATCAAGTACGATTTTGACCAGAAATCGCTCGAGATTTTGGACCAGCTGAGTCTGCCTCATGTCTCTGAGTATGTTCCTATCAAGAACGTCGATGACGGCTATGACGCAATCAAGAAAATGATTGTGAGAGGTGCTCCGGCTATTGCTATTGTTGGTGCGCTCTCACTGGCCGTTGAGCTCAACTCATTGGTCAAGGCCAAGTCAGAGTTGCTGGCTACTAGCGAGTCAACTTCGCAGTACATTCACAAGCGTCTGGACTACCTTGTTCAGGCCCGCCCTACTGCTGTGAATCTGTCACTGGCCACCACTCTTCTCGGCCAAATCGTGGACGATCAAACTGGCAGCAGCACCGAAATTATCGATGAGGTCATCAAGACCGCCGAGCAAATGCTCGCAGATGACGTTGCCGATAATAAGGCCATTGGCGAGAACGGTGCCGACTGGATCACGGCGCTTTATCCTGGCAACTTTTCAGTTCTCACTATTTGCAACACCGGATCCTTGGCTACGGCTGGATACGGTACCGCCCTCGGAATCATCCGATCCCTGCACCTCCGAGGAACTCTTGAGCACGCTTATGCTCTTGAAACCCGCCCTTACAACCAGGGCTCTCGTCTTACTGCATACGAATTGGTTCATGAGAACATCCCAGCCACTCTGATCACAGACTCTATGGCTGCCTCGCTACTGCGCAGCCCTCCCCGAGGAGAAAACAAGGCTCCTGTTAAACTCATCGTGGTCGGTGCTGACCGTGTGGCACGTAACGGTGATACTGCCAACAAGATTGGCACTTACCAACTCGCAGTCACTGCGCAATACTACAAGACCCAGGGCTACGATGTCAAGTTTGTCGTGGCTGCCCCCACCACCTCCATTGATCTGAAGACTGAGTCCGGTGATGCCATTGTCATTGAGGAGCGTCCCCAGCATGAGCTCGTGCAGGTCAAGGGACCCGAGGTTATTGACGGCCAGGTTTCAGCGGGTGTTCACAGAACCGTTCACATTGCGGCTCCTGGTATTGATGGTTGGAACCCTGCTTTCGATGTTACCCCATACTCGCTGATTGACGCTATTGTCACTGAGAAGGGTGTTGCTGTCAAGGACGCTTCTGGCAAGTTTGACCTGCCCTCATTGTAGATTGGATCATGAATAAATGAATAAATTAGGGTATGTAAGTTATGTCATTACAGTCCAAACTTTTTCTCCAGTTCCATAAACCGGACTATCTCCTGCCATTCATCAATCTCTGCTTTGTAAAGTTTTGCGTCGTAATCTTTCTCTAGCAGCAGTTTTTCAATAGTTGGAGTTTCACACGAGCACTGCGGTTTCGGTGGTGCTGCAGTTGCTCTAATGCTTTCAAATGCGCTTCCTAGTGGTGAGGTTTGCTGGATCGTAGTGTCACTCTCCGAGCCATCTTCAATATCTGTATCTTTTTCTTGATTAATGCCGGTTAGGGGAGCCATCTCAACCTCCATCGTGTCTTCCACGAATCTTGCAGAAGCCTTCCCAATAGGGGTTGTGAGCGTCGACGGAGCATTTGACTTGTCTTGTAATGCAATGCGGCGTCGCTGTGCCTGTGCACACACTTCGCGGGGTGTATTAGGAGTAGATGCTGCTCGCTTTAAGGACTGTCGCTTGACTGGGGTTCTTAGCAGGTCTTTGGGCTCAATACAAGGAGCGTCCAACAGACTGTCTACTGTATGTCTTGTATTCTCGTCATTGCTTGCTGTCTCTTGTTTGATAGGAAACGGCTGTCTGGCCGGGTTTAGTCGACTGTTTCGCCGTGAAGCATTTCTGTAGTTGTTTGAGAGAGCTTGTGTGAGTGCTGGAGTGAAGTCGTTATTGAGCTTTGGCTTAGGAATAGCCACTGGCCTTGGTGTGCTCAGATCTATTAAACAGTCGGAGGGATCCATTTTGTGTTCAGTATAATGTTATGGTTGGAAGAATATCTAGATGGAAAGAAAAAAGATTGAAAAACAATTTCTGGGTTGATATGATATGACCTAAAGATACAACGACTCAGATCTCAATTAAGCTGCCTCACTCACCACCCGACTCTCTGACCTAGCTTTAATTTCAAAATTTAATATATTGATATCAACGATGATCGTAATTTCGACTACTTCACCGGTCCCTCTACGATTCCAGCACCCGGCACGACGGAACTTGGAGCTTTTCAACACAGTTGACTTCCATGTTTATATCCTTCCTAATTGGGATGTTTTGTTATGATGACTGGAAAGGTCACATGACCAAGTCAGTTCCCACAGACCTAAAGATCAAAGGCTGCTGTTGATTGATTCCTGGTTCACGACTTTGTAGCCTGTTTCCAAGTAGAATGATCGGGTTAATTCGTTTAATATATCATTATCTCAAATTCATATCCAATTTATCAGTATGGCACTTTGTTGTTTAGGATGTGATGAGCCTAAGCCTGTTATTGGATCACTAGGTATGGGAGATAAGTACAGTGCAGATATTGGCACACTCCAGTCTCCATGAACCACAAAGCTAGCTTTGAGTTCTGACCAATGTTGGCTTCTCTTAATTTCAAATGTTAGATTCACTCCCCCACGATATGATTTTGATCAAATTCTGAGCTTCTTTTCTTATAACGAAAGATAATGTTCAGCCGTATCACTTAGGCTGGACCTTACTCCACTATCGAAAGTTTAACTTGAAATGACAATCTTTAGTGTATTATGCTAATGGTTTACTTTGTAATTAGTGCTAATGCAGGGCACTATATCTACCAGAATTCTGTAGGTTGAGGCTGTGCCTTTTCAAGGCTGACAGTTTGGTAAGGTCTAGAGATGTGAATAGGTCAAAGCTCAATTGCTTTATCGGCTTACACATATGCAATCTCCGCAATTTGCTAAACTATATCTAGAGTGATCTCTTTTGGCTCTGAATGTTCATATATATAGGGTCTATATCCGTTCTACAATTTGGTATAAGCAATTAATTTGCTCAAAAGTATCTTGTCAGTGTTGAATCAGTGTCATTGAAGTTTCAGCACAAAACTCAACCTATATATATTAACAATTGAGCTCTACAAAGTACTAAATGTTGGATCAGGATCTTTCAGAATTCATTATTAGGCAAACGATTATTCTACAGTATAAACCCTTGTTTCCAGAAGAAGCTAATAGAATTATAAGAGAATACAAGCATTTTATTCAGCAGAGTATATGCATAACACACTCTAAAAGTGATCAATGATAAGGTCGTATCATGAACTCACCCGGAATCCGTCTGGCCACTCTGATTAACACCTATCTAGGTTATCAGCAGAGTGGCTGTCTTTGGCTTGGTGTTTGTGACTTACACAGCCCTTCCATGTTTGTGATTCAGTGCTATTAACTGTGATGTTGGAAATCATGCTTGATAACTGAATAACAAATTAGTATAGTCCAGGTTGAAAGTCGTTATTTGATGACTTGCACAATATCCAGGCAAGACCCAAAGTCCACAGGCTAACTAGAGTTTCGAACTCGATTGATCTCTGATAAGTTATGGGTTTTCTTTCATATTGATGCTAATAACCACTTCTATTAAAATAGATATATCCTCTTCGTACTTGAATGGCCAGCTCTGGAACCCTTTGCATAGCTCAATACGTATACTGAGTACTGCCCCTGTGCATTTATTTAAAATGGGTTTGATTCTTTTTATTGCTGGTGATCACGAGTGAAAACGTCATGTTCTACTCAGCAAACTGAACCTTCTCGTTCTTGATCAGCGAGTTCGATTGCAGGGCTCTGACAGTCAAGTTAAAAACCCTTTGAAAGAATTGTTCCTAAAAACGTGTAACTATATATAATCTAGATGGCAATTTTTTGTCTCATTTAATAAGACCTGAGCTATAGATGAGGTGTCATAAATTTGAACGACATTTTAATAAGGTCTACAGATAGCCTTCCAATCAAGTATATTTAGGGTTTTTGAGTCGAGTAAACCAACATCCAGCTTCACTGTATATTAATTATAGAATCTATTGTAATTTGTAGACTAGTACCTTGAATGTCTTAGACGTTATTGATGGACTTGGTTGAATCCAATATTAGACTTTTGTGCTTTTGTACCTTGTTTATCACCATTGGGTTGAATCATAAGCCGCTAACCTATTATTGGAAATCATGCTGATCTAATGTTATAAAAGTTGATTGCATTTTTATCAAACGCAAGCAATTGAAAAGCTTCACTTGCTTTCAAGCACTGATCAAGATCAAGATCTCTTGTAATCGCTTGTACTGGTCTATAGGTTTGACAAAGCCATCAAGTTTTCAGCTGTGAATACCAGTTTCTTGCTGTTTCCTCAACGTTCCTCTGTATTTGTATGATTCCTTCTGTTCACAAAGGTGCCCTTATTATGCCCGATGCAAGGGTGGTTTTGTGGGCCTTTGGACTTGTAACTGAAACTGAGACTGAAACTCTTTCTTCGCTCTACTCTCGATAGTATGGGTTGACCCAACTAGGCAATATTCACACAAAAAGGCAGTGCAAGCCACCATATGAGCAAAATATTAAAACTCAAAATAAAGACCATGGAATACGGTATACAGTATATTCTAAAAATACCCGGGGATTGAAAAAATACCAAAATAAGCCATATGTTGAAAAGGACATAAAAAAGCACAAAGATGATTATGGACCTGGGAGTCAAGGTGTTGGGTTTACAAGGCTTGTTTGGTCCTCGATGAATCAACTCAACCATCAGCGATTTCCAACACCTTCGGTCTCTTCACCGTTGGACTTGAGTCAGTCCCCCACGAACCACAGTCCTAACTAAATCCAGGCAAAAGCCTTTTTTTTCCACTACTTCTTCATTTTCATATCGATCTGTTATAAACCCTTCAATGGCGTCAGTCCGCAACGTTGCACCCTTCTTGGCATCCTGGTATTCTGCATAGAACTCACATATTGCTTTTTTTCCGGGTTTGACTCAGCACAAAACAAGGGCTCAGCCACTATTCCACCAAAGAGACCCTAATGACAGTACCATGCAACGGGTTTGAACTGCGTGCGCGGTGGAGGTAATGGTTCATGACGACGGATCTTGGTCTGTGCTGCGTGCCCACGCTGATGCTCTTATTACTAAAGATCCAGATCCGGTTTGTAATGACTCGCCAGTGCGAAAGACCATCTCTTGGTTTTTCCTTCTACGTATTGATGCTTCTTACTCTCTTTACCTCTCCGCCACGATCTTTGGAGTACTTGTTTATATAAGAAAGGCCGTTTCCCCATTGTTTTGAAAAGACGTTTGCATATCCATATACACACATTTCATTTTTATACCCATGTTGAAACAGCTGCTACTTGCTATCGCAGCTTTAAATCTAGCAACCGCAACTTCGCTAGGCAGAACCAACCCGCTTTCATATCTCTCACATGTTACGAACCTCACGATACATACCGATAATGTTACGCCAGACTCGGTGTTCTCGGTGACCATCGAACTTCCAGCCACAAATCAATACAACAACATTGAGCGACGATGGCTAGCCCTGTCTGATCCCAACGCCGCCAGCCGACTCCGCAAATGGAAGTCCTTGCTACCTTTTGTGGGCGGCTCCGAGGAAGAGGCTGATTTCAGTTGGGCTGACGGGTCGCTGGTACATGATACCTCGTATGCAGCGTCGTTAGCGTCGGAGAGACTGTACAATTACCTGAGCAGAAACACAACTGCTGAATACCCTCAAGACACCCAGCTTTTCAAACTTGTGCTGGAACCAAATCAGGAACTGGCTGAGACGTCAAGCAATGTGTTTACCGTCGATGAAAATGGAGAGCTGGTTCCTCATCCTCTGTTTGCAGATGTAGAGCGAGTCAAGGTGTTTAAGGGCACGGCGTACCGACAAGTAGTCCTGCTGACGCCCCATGGTGAGCTCATGTACTCTTTCAAGCCAGTCGGCTGGGCCCGTATCACTGTGCATGATGATCAACAAATTGAGGGTGCATGGAAGGTCGATGACGAAGAAGGCCTTGGTATTCCAGCTGCTATCTACCACATTAACCGCCGCTACATGTTTGAAGCTTTGTCCGCCAGCTCGAGCCCCGAGATTCACGAACATGAGCAGGCGCTTCTGGCTAACTTACAGGCCACTGGCAATGAGTTAGTGGTCTGGCGAGACGCCGATATGCATCCTACCATGTTCAAGAACTTGGATCTTCTGGACGACGACTCTTCTTACGCTACTCTGTTTAAGAAACGGAGCAAAGTTGAGGTGGAGTGCGATCCTGAGCTAGAGTCGTCACCTTGCTATGACCCAGAGCTGCATACCCGTCAACAGTTGCACAGAAGAGCCGGCCAGAACAACGATACTGGCAGCAATGGTTTCTCAAGTGGTGTCAACTTGGCTAACTTCATTGGTGATACATCCGGATGCCCCTCGCACCGCCGTATTGGTCTCATGGGTCTTGCTGGCGACTGTAACTTTCTGCAAACGTTTCCAAACGCCTCTAGTGCGCGAGAGTATATCATTGACATGGTCAACACTGCTTCGCAGGTTTACGAGACCAGCTTTAATGTCACCCTTGGTATCTCTGCGCTTGTGCTCGTAAACAACACCGTTTGTGACCAGCCTGACAACCCCACCCTGCCCTGGAACTACGACTGCTCCATCAACCCTAGCAGCGCTATGAGCGACCGTTTGTCCAAGTTCTCGCAATGGCGTGGCACAAGACCTGCTGATGACGGAATTGCAGCTTGGACCCTCATGACTTCTTGCACACAGTCCTCAGTTGTGGGTCTGGCTTGGATGGGTTTGCTGTGCCGCTCAGGATCTGCTCAGATGGGCGATGGCTCTTTTGTTTCCAATACGAATGTTGTTGCAAAGACTTCGCTGGGATGGAGAGTTTACGCTCATGAGGTTGGACATAGCTTTGGCGCAGTGCATGATTGTACGTCAGAGACCTGTGCCCAGGGCCTTGCTGCTAGTTCAGAGTGCTGTCCGCTCTCGCGATCTACCTGCGATGCTGGTGGAACAAATCTCATGAACCCTGCCTCGGGTGTTAATCAAGACACTTTCAGTGCATGCACAATCGGCAACGTTTGTAACGCAATCGGTCGAATGGCCGTCAACAGCACCTGTCTGTCAAGCAACAGCAAGGTCAGCTTGATCACTACTAACGAGTGTGGCAACGGCATTGTCGAGGAAGGAGAAGAGTGTGACTGCGGCGGGCCAATGGGATGCGGCAGCAACAACTGCTGTGACCCCTTAACCTGCAAGTTCAAGCCCGGCGCCGTGTGTGACGACAGCAACGAAGTCTGCTGCAACCAGTGCCAGTTCTCCTCCTCAACCACTGTCTGCAAGGCCTCAACCGGCCCCTGTGATTTCGACCAATTCTGCCCCGGTAACTCGTCATCCTGCCCTGCCCCCAAGGTGAAGGATGACGGCACGTCCTGCTCATTAAACGGAACCAACGCGACCGGGCTCAGGTGCATCTCAGGCCACTGCACGTCCCGCGACCTGCAGTGCATGACGCTACTTGCCAACACCACCATCTCCTTCCGTGGGCTCAACTTGAACCCGACACAGGCCTGCGCTGACGACAGCTCGTGCGTACTCAGCTGTATCGACCCTAACTTTGGTAACGTCTGCTTTTCGACGTCCCAGAACTTCCTGGACGGCACACCCTGCCGTGGCAGCGGGCGCTGCCAGACGGGCCGCTGTATCGGCGGTCGCAACACTGGTTTTGGAGGCGGGCGCGGCGGCGGCGGCGAGTCCGTGTCCTCCTGGTTTTCGCGAAACAAGAACGTCGTCATTGCTATTGCCGTCAGTGTTGGCTCTCTGCTTGTCATTCTTATTGCGTTTGGCTTCTACCGCAACTACCGCCAAAAGAGGGCATCTCTGGCCGCTGCCAAGCGGGTCAGTCCGGTTCCTCTTGCTGGTCAGCCACCGCTTACCGGGCAGTACTACCCTCGGCCGCCCCCACCTCCTCCCCCAGCATACCCTGCTCAGAGCTACGAGATGGGTACATACTACCCTCGTAACGACGTGGGCCAGGAGTTCCAGCGGTCGGCTTCTGACTACGACTCTCGGCCCCGCGATTTGCAGCGCTCTGACTCTGTTTACTCTCCTCCACCCACTCTGCCAACCTGGCGCTAAATCAAACTCATTTTCTCTCACTCGGTTTATAAACTTGGATCATTTATTATTTATTTGTTAACGTGCGTTTCTTTTTTTTTTGTTTAAATATGTTTATAAGATACCTTATTTATCATGAGATTTACTTTGATTATAAAACGGCAACTTTTCTGATTTGCGAAAGCTAACTTAAACAATAAAAACGATTGAAACATCTAAACTAGAAAAACAAAAGAGACTTTAGGTACTATATAAAAAAGACTGCAAAAAGGAGCAAAAACGTCATCATGAACAAACAAACTACATTGGTACTTTTTATTTTTTTTTTTCTGCTTCTTTTCTTCTGTGTTATTATTAGTGCTGTCTGTTGGCTGTTGTTTTGTAAAAAAAATCAATTTTTTTTCCCTCTTTTTTGTCGGTTTTTGACAGTTTGTTGGTTGAACTGTGCAGTGCAAATCAAATGGTCTCATTAGCCAATTGGTGCAGGGGCTATTGGTACAAACGACATTTGAGGCAGCTGAGTCTGCGGTGGCCTTCCACCAGCTGGCGGAGGCGGGGGGTGTTGCTGAGGCCCTGTACCTCTCTGTGCCGCTTCCACTGCCGCTTGGTCCGGAGCCGCACCGCCCTCGACCTGCACAGGCAGCGGTCGATCCACTGGCACAACTGGCTCTCGCGGGATCCTCAGTTCTTCTGGGATCGCATTCTTTGCGTCCCCAGCCGCTGCTGGTCCCGCAGCTAGGACCGCCTGCAGAGCGCGCAGGTGCGAGCTGTAAATGGGGTTGGACTGGTCAGCCCTTACAGCGTTCTCAAGGGCCGACACCGCGTCTTGCACCTGGTTATTTGACACCTCGTACAAGATAGCCGCATTGTACCAGGCCTCGGGGAGTGTTTCGGGCGCCAACCGGATGGCGCGAGTGTAAGCATCCAGCGCGTCTCTGTACTGGGTGATGCGATAGTACAAGATTCCAATCGAGCACCAGAACCGAGGGTTTTGAGAGTCGCGATACACGGCCTGTTGGTAAGCAGTGTAGGCTTGTGAGTGTCGGTCCTGTTCCATCAGACTGCGGCCAAGCAGGTACCAGGTGTAGCCGTCGGCAGGCTCGTGGTCGAGCGATTGTGACAGCCGCGAAATGGCGAGCTCCAGTAGAGCGTCTTGGGACTCTTTAGATGCGTGCTGCTTGTTTTTCATGTACTGCTGGAAATTGAGCCAGCCGAGCTGCTGCAGGACCTTGGCGTGGGCTGGGTCTTCTGACAAAATGTGCTCGTATGCCTGCTGAGCCTCGGTATACTCCTCGAGCACCTCATGGACATGCCCAATTTGAAACCAAATGTCTATTTCCGATAGTGGCGGAGGAGGCGTTTTCAGGATCAGCTTGAAGTTATCAAGTGCCTGTCTGTAGTTTTGGTCGTGCTTATATATGATTCCGAGTCGGAAATGAATGTCAGACTTGCGCTCATAGTTGGGGTCAAACATGAGCACCCTTTGAAACGCCTCCTTGGCTAGGTTGAAGCTGCCGCATCGGTCGTAGAGAATGGCAATGCCGTACCACAGTTTGGGGACATTAGAATCTGGAAGCAGGTTCAGGGCCTGTTGGTATGCCGAGTATGACTCGGGAAGGTTGTCTGCCATGAGATAACAGTGCGCCAGGGATTCCCAGGTGGACCCCACGGACTTGTCGACGTTAAGGGCTGCATGATAAAACTCGATAGCCTTAGCAAAGTCCTCTCTATCTCTGTACTGGGCAGCCATCCCTGTGAGAGCAGGGAGCGATTTAGGGTCTCGTTTAAGAGCGGAGTCGTAGTAGGCGATGGCTTTCTCAGGGAGCTGCATGACGGCAGCCAGGGAGCCCAGGGCACACCACGTTTGCACCATAGTCGAGTCCAGAGCCTGACTGGCGGAGGCGTCCTGGTACGGGGCTAGTTTTGCGTCTTCTGGGGTGGGTGGCTGTACTGGCATGTTATTGGTTACCATGTCGGCAGCCGAAGGTTGTGCCTCGTGCTTCTTTTTCTTGGGGTCTGATTGGAGCGAGGAGCCGCGCTTGCGGCGTTTCAGGGGCTTTGGCGATGCGGGAGAGTTTGGGGTAGCCTGCCTTGGGTCGGGGGACATGGTCATGACGGCGCTAATGGACTGTTTGCGCTTTCTCGTGGGCGAGTCTGAGTTTCGTTGTTGTGCTGGCGGAAGTTGGTGTTGTGGTTGTTGCAGAATCTTGGTGCTAGGGTCAGGTTTAAGGCTGGGCGGGATGGGTGCACTGGCGGGCGGGCCATAGGGATGAGGTAAGAAAGAGCCACCTGAACTGGGAGCGTGTGAATTCACGTTGGGCGACGATGGCGGCAGCGAATTTTGTGGTCCAATAGGCTGCAAAGGTGGCATGGAGGCAGCGGAAGGGGATGACGACGATGCGTAGTAGTGAGGTTGATGAGGCGAGGTGTACGGCTGCGGTTGGGGATGGGTTTGGTGCGGATGTTGTTGTTGCTGCTGCGGGTGTTGTTGTGGTGGTTGGTGTTGCTGCTGTGGCTGCGGCGGTTGCTGGGGTTGATGCTGCTGCTGCTGCGGCGGGGGAGGAGGCAGAGAGTACGGAGCTCCCGACGAAGGCTGTCCGGAGCCATAGGGCGGGAAGGGCTGAGTCGGAGGCGGAGGAGGTCTGAAAAACTGGTGTCCGTCTTGAGGCGGATGTACCATAGGACCTGGCTGATATGGACTGTTTTGTTGCATGTCGCGATAGAAAGCGAGACGAGAAAAAGCAGACTGCGGGGAGGGGGATAGAGAAAGTATTGGAAGCTGCTATGGCCAAGAGGTAGCCATGCGGTGGTGGAGACAAAGGTGTACGTGGATGAACGTGGATGGACGGGGGGGTGATGTTGGAGAAGGAGTCGGAGTAGTGGTGGTGATAGTTTTTGCACTTTGAAGGGAGGGAAAAAGAAGAGAAAAAGCAAAAAAAAATTCAAAAACTAATAAAAAATAAAAAACGAGACAAAACGAAAAAAGAAATGTAGTCTTAAAAAGAAATGACAAGGTCTCCTTAAAAATATTATTTTCACGATTTAAGTGCTCAGATTCAGTTGTCGTTGCTTTTTCTGCAAAGCAAGAAGGTTGCACAAAAGTAATGTGAAGTAAGAAAAAGGAAATTGTTCATGCATGATTTCTGCAGTAGAGTGGTTTCCCAATAATTTTTTTGTTTTGTTTTTCATAAAATTCATCTATTTTTGTGGTATTACGTTGTCAATTTTTAGGTTTTTGTATCCTGTACCTATAACTACATGTTATTGATTCTATAGTACTTTTATAAATTTAACCCAAAAAGAAAGTGGCAGTTAATTAAGAACGACATCAATTGTAGAACACACGCATAAAATAATGTAGAACCATCAAAATTAGCCGTGTGCTGATAAATTTGCAATCATAGTAGAAATTAACAACAACAGCAGCAGGGGGACTCAAAGTGTTTGAGACATTCATAGTAAGGGACAACGAGCCATTCTTTTAATTATTGCAAGAATCGACGGGTTTTGTTTTCTTTCTTTCTTTTGGTTTTTAGTGATAATATTGTTTGGTATACCCTCTATGGTCCACAAGGGCAGGAATGGCCGATCGGTATACACTGTGATAATACAACGATTGCTAAAGTCGTTGTTATCGTTGCTCGTGCACAAAAAATTTGTACAGATTCAAGGCAAACGAGTGTTGATCTTGACCTAGAGCCTAGGTCAACTGTTATAACTAAGAATGCAATATCTATAATCATTAAAGAAAATACTATATAGCTCAGCTCGGTAAAGATTTCTTGATCTGCGAGCCTGGCGTTTCAGTCTTAGTAGTAGCGAAGCCGTCTACTCAACCACCACGTAATGCAAACATCAACGGCCGGAGTGACCAACGGCTGGATTGACTAAGCATCAAGTCTGGACCATTGGCAAAAGACTGACAAAGGTATTCCCGGGGATCTGGATGTTCCCTTGGGGATTGATAATCATTTTTATGAATTCCCTGCCATATGCCTTGAGGAGCCCAAAAGGCTTGAGTCATCTCTAACCACTCATCCAATTCTAGATCTGCCATGGCTTCTTCTGAAATTCTTCTTTTCCATTTTTCTTTTTATTTCCAGTGTTTTCATTTGACAAAAAAAAAAAAAAAACCTTTATATTGGTAGGGTAAATACGAATTTGCGATTTGCTGAAAAAAAAAAAAAAAAAAAAAAAAAAAAAGGAGACAAAAACAGAAAGAGGGGGTTTTACTCACTTTAGGACCAAAATCAATTCTCATAGCATATGTATAAGCCATACATATATATAACTTGTTTAGATCGATGCATCTCAAAATGCACTTTAAATGCAGATAACTGCATATATATGGTTACGTATTCACTCAAAATGGCCCTGTACATTTTGAATAATTTATTTAGCGCACCCGCTGATGGTTGGGTGGCTTTGGCTGGCCATGGCAGCTAGCAGCTAGCAGCATATGCAGCAGCAGCTGAATGATCCAAAACAAAAATAAATAAAAAACAAAAAAAAAACAAAAGTACGTGGTTTTGAATTCGTTATAACCAGCGCAGAACTGATTTAAACCCAAATCAGAAGAGTGCAGTCAGTGTTGCTGGATACATTTCTTTTTTTACAATTGCTACAAAATATTTTGTATTCGTGTTTGAGTTCTTGGTTGAGTACATAATTAATTAATAATACGTGATCAGCTAATCGGGGCAAATTATAACGTGCACGGCTGATGCGGCCGTTTTAGCCTGTTTCGTTTTGCGATTGGCAAAAAACAGCCCTGGATGACAGTTTTCACTTTAAATTAACTTAACCATTATCAAAATCAAGTATTTTTTTTTTTCTGATATGTATTTTTCAACTCAAGTATCGATGATTCATTTTATAAAAAAAAAATGTTAGAAGAAAACAACGCAGTAGTTTCAAGGTGTCTGAGCCAAGCTCGATTATAAATCACAGAAGCCGTTTGAGCTTTTGTCTTTCTTCAAAATTGGGCGCTTGGTAAGTTCTGGTCAGTAACACCAACCATGGATGTGGAGTCTGTACGTGGGGGGTTGGAATTTTGTGTTTCAGTAGAATTCCAATAACAAATGCGGACTCTGGTCCGACTGGCCCGGCTAAAGCACGGTTCCCATATAGGTAGTTTGTACCTGCCTTTACTTCAAATACAGTACGTACTCTCTTGTTTGATACATGTATATGATTTACATGTTAATATTAATATTAAGAACTGGTTCATCAGCTGGGTATACACTTCGTCCTAAAGTCGACTAGCTACAACCGGTGTTTTGAGATGCACGGGTTACAGGAAGCCACGATTCTCAGAATTAATTTAAGTTCTTCAAAGTCAGTACTAGTTTACTACTCTACACAATTATTTTGCTGGATAGACTTACTCAAAAGTGCATTTCTATTGACTTGGATCTTTGGTTTCAGAAATTGTGGCACGCTTGTTTTCGGCCAGAAAACTTTATCGGCCTCACGTCTACCAGACTTTGGATAAAGTGATGGAGATTGTGTCTTTTGTCGGCCAGTATTTCTTCCTTATCAAAAAAAAAGGATAATACCATTATCCAATTTACCATTTTTTTTTCAAATTGTTGAAATCAATCAATTGAAAGATGCGGATTGAATATACAGGCACAGATACTTAGAAACCTTAAACCCTTCCAACTCTCTATTTTACAAAAACGCGCCTTAAGACACGCCAACTCAATTCATAAGCCGTTCACTTTTGACACAGATATTAAATTATTGTTTAGCTTTTATTATCATATAACCTAGTCTTTTGTTTCGCAACCATGTCAAAAATCTTAATGATCATACTGTCGCAAGCTGGTAATAATTCTTTTCAGAACTCAAAGTTAAAGGTTTTGAAAGGGCGACAAGCATTGCTACAGTGATGGCTTGCTTAAATTAGAAAGCCGAACACAAAGAGTGGAGAATGTGTTATGAGAATTGTGGCAGAAAACATCTGGCCCGAGTCAAGAGCAATATAAAGACCCATGCTTGGATAGTAAAAAAAGAACAATGATGAGTGGTTGAGCATTGAAATAAAGATCGCTTTAAGAATTTGATATAGTCACTTTTTCACTTACAAGTTTGGCACTTAGGCAAACCTAGCATTGAAAGCGAACAATTGTTTACAAGTATAAAAAATAAAATTTTGATCATGATTTGAAGTAATTCAGTTCAGTTTAGAGAATATACAGGTTGGCAAGGACTGAATAGGAGTATGGTTTCATTAAGCAAAATATTCAACCAGTTGAGAAATTACAAGTTCACTCATTGGCACTTGACAAGTAAATATTTTACTTCATGAGTGCTACATCTTCAAAATACATTATAATGTGGGAAATTACCAAGAAATTTAAACTATAGATTTGCTATCATACATTTTGATCTTTCAACAACCAAGATAACCAAGTTTTGAGCTCACTTTTGCCATTAGCGCTCAAGCTAAATTCATTGGCCCTATTAACACTCATTTTCAGCTAATAATAAGTTCATAGATTGCAGAGAACAAATATGGATTGCATTAATACATCTTTTGCTCATGTCTTGAGGGATGTCTTACCGTTCTAAACAATATATTTTAATCCGGATCTGTATTCCACAAATCAGATTCAATTGAATATTTCTATCTTAAGGATGAACCGGTTCAATTCACTTCATCTGAGTCAAGAAACGTCCTTCTATAGAATATCAATAAGTGATAATAGTCTTCATATCAAATTAATCATGTATACATCTGTTTAACATTTCTAACTAAACCAAGTCAAAGCCCATTTATAAATATACTGTGGATGCATAAAATAAAGTGATCAAAGTATTTGCTAGATATATATATATAGCAAACCCCTGGTTCACAGTTCTCTGAAAAGCAGTTTTTAGTTTTTATATTGATTCCATCCATTTTCTTAAATAAGATATGCGAGTTAAGATCAGGATTTGACCTTCCTGATCTGAGAGACTTGGTCAACTTAGAGCAGCTTCTATTTATTAACTACACATATAATATATTCAACTAGGAAACAACTCATTTATTTATATCATCTTTATTTCCACGTTTAAAAAGAGCTCACTATTTAACATAAAAATACTCTCGATGACGTTCTACGTTCTCCCCCAAAATCATGCATTAATGTCTGACACTAGTGACGCAGACATTATGGTTTTGTATGGTGTCCCAATGCCCATCTTTTATTTCGCTCATCATCTAACTATCGCTTTTGTGCCAACTATACCCCAACCCCAGCCATCAGACATCTCACACTTTTCTTTTTCGCGGACATGGGTTTGCATGGTTCAAGGGCCCGACCCTGTCGACCTTAAACGCACATGCCAATAAGGTCCATTAGTCCTATAGATGACCAGTTATAGGGCCCTGATAATGTGGCGTTTTGAGTCGGAGTGCTGGGAAGGCTTGCAAAAGTCGGTTAGGGGTTGAGAAATGAGCGAAATGGACATGATGGGGGTTGAATGGGATTGTAGTGCGGTGTACTGAATGAATTGATTTGAACTTCGAAGATAATGTGATTATATGGTACTATATAACCGTAGATATGGCTGCAAGAGGCTGAGAATCAGTGACATCATGCACTGGGATACCAGATATCCATGTTCTCGTTTGAAAAATAATAGTCTAAGCCAACCAGTTTACAGCCAATTATTGTATAAAGATAGAATCAAAGATGACCGCATTTTGAGTCAAGATTCAGGTTACACTTGAAATGTCCTCTGTTTTAGGAAATTGAACTAATTAAAGTGTGGTTGAGGAAGCTGTTCTTACGTAGACCAACTGTTAATTGTACTTGTAATTTCAAGAAGTTGAGTACTACTGTATGAATTATTTTAGAACAAATTGTATAAATTTGTATGCAAGGACAAGACCTATAAAAAGCCATAACCGTGTGATCCGATTTTTTTAGACCAATTAGTATGCTAGAAGTGTAAATAACCATAAATCAAGTGGTTTGTGCTATGTAACCTGGTTCCTTTGCTGCAGATTCTTTTACTCGAGAATATGGCCGCAAAACCTTCTTTTCAAGTATAGAAAAAGCAGAATCCAAGGCAGCCAACCTTTAAAGAGCAAGCAGTGTCTCACTATAACGACTTCCAACTTTGCAGCCATTGAGTTTGACACCAAGAAAGGATCAATGACATCCGGCTAGAGATCCTAAACCTTGACTTTTTGACGCAACAAATTTTAGTAGTAGAAAAGAATTCATAGGAAATTTGTGTTTAGCCGCATGTCTACAGGATTTACAAAGAATCCAAGGTCAAACCCTTCTCATGCCCTGGATTGCAAAAGCCTTCAAAGCCCGCGCTACGTTGTTTGCAATTTCCTTGTAGTTATGCAAATTTTCTAAATCGTCTGTAGATGAAAAAAAAAGATTTGATTATATTGCTGAATATAGCCAGATCAACCCCACCAGTTATATTGATAACCATAGCCGTGGCTTTGTGTTTTGTGTATGGCTGCACAGGGAGGGAGATCAAATTCAAGTACAAAGTGATTTTGGGCAAGATTTGCCTGCAGTTGGGCATTTACCCAAAACGATGTTCCCAAGAGGCTGCGTGAATTCTTTTTTTCTTCTATTTTATTTCCGAACAAGATAGTTTGAATGCTTTGCAGCCTCCAATTGATTGAACAGTAATTCTAGGTTTGTAAGCTTGAAATTTATAATATTGTAGGTTTTTTGGTTTGTAAGGCTGTAAAGTTTTTTTTTGGTCTAGAAGTTTGTTTGGGCGTAGGTTTTGTGGTCCAACCTTATTCCGCCTGCTAAAATCGAAAACCTGACTCGATTTGATCGAACCAACCAAGAAATTGACCAAACTTTGAAAAGCATATTTCCGTGATAAAACCACGTTTATGGACTTGGGAATATCTAATTCAGAATTATGGTTTGCAGGCATCACGGCTTTATGGCCTTTGCCAGAAAATGTTTTTAGCTAGTGAGAGGTCTTGACAAGGCCCTTGGTGCGGCTCTCATTTTTGACATCTTTCTATAGCTATACAGTATAGTGCTAGTATCAAACTTGGAATGCTTTTATTCCCTTTCAAACACTCGATCTTTTTTCTATTTTTTTCCTTTTGAACAAATAAAAACTTTTCACTACCTTGTATAGTGACATCTCAAAAATGCTTAGCCCTAAATTTGGCAGCCGGCCCATGGTCTGGTTGACCGTGGTCATTTAGAAGCCCACTAACCTGAATCGACCGTTCTATACGCGGAACAGCAAACGCAACGCCAAAATCAAAAGCAAAGCAACAACATAGAAACCCCTTGTCGGGTGTGTGCTTAAGGTGATGGTCCCTTCTCGTTCACTCATTTGTTTGTGTGATTTGCTGCGTTGTTGACTGGCTGGTGGATGATCAGAACCTTTGTCGGTTGCAAGTGCACGGCACTATCGCTATGGTATCGCGATCTCCGCAAAGCACGTACACAAAATACAAATGTACATATTTGGCTGCAAGGTTTTATGTCAACTAGTCTCAATTTTCATGTAGCTTCCATTCAATCAAATTCATATTGTATTTGTTTTAGTTTTGTGACCCAGGATTAGTTTTATCATCAAATGGCATATAATTTGTTGGACGCATTTTCTTTTCTTTACAAAAGCCTTACTCACATAATCACACTCGATACTATGGACGAACTGATAATCAATAATGGCAATTCACAAAATGACTACCACTGCTTCAGCTCAATAATTTTGTTGAGCACAATTCAAAAAACCAACTGCAGAGGACTCACATTTTTTTTTTCTTTTTTTTTTTGGGTTAGTAGTTAACCTAATCACCATGAGTCTTCCTGGGCCCAACCAGTACTATCTTAGGACTGCTGGCCCAGTCAATTTGCGTTCTCGGTGCGTGGCGTGCGCGCTCTTTGGTTCTTTAATTTATATTTCTGTTGCCTGATTACACCATGCTGTCACAAGCTTTGAAAGATCAAGAGTTGTTGACCTTGAGTTGCAAGATTCACATCATGATGACGAGTGCCGAGCCACCCAAGAGACCTTGGAGCTTTGTATGGTCTGTTCATTGCAACTGTGGGTTGAAAGAAAGAAAATGAAACTCGATAAACACGCAAGGTACAATGAACGAAATTGAGCATGTGCAAGTTTCTGAGATTATTTTATTGGTTTGATCTTTATTGCAGGTATAGGTGCAATTTTCTTCACTAATATCTTCGTTAATTCACTTGCACAATATAGTTTGTTCAATCTTTATTGCAAGCATCTTCGTTAAATCACTAGCAAATAATTATTTTGTTCACATATTTTGTTTTCGTTTATAGTTGTTTAGAATCATTTATCATCAATATATTGATAATTCTTACCAAGCGTTATATTTCATTGCCCAGCTTTTTTCGTTGCTAGGTCAGACCAAAATGTAATGATGTAGTAAAAGGCTCGCCTCCTCCTGCACTTCAACTTTTAGTGTATGCCTTAGTAGTATCCATATAGAGAGTGTGTCCGGCCCATTTTCCGCGATTTACATAATAAGTTGACTAGTAGCTATAGTCTCCAGTATCAGTCAAGTGTTCAAAGTCCAAGAGCCCACCACGAGTACTCCACACTTTTTTCCTAATCTTGAGAGTTCGTATGCCTTTTTCACTCTCTCTTGTTACTTCTTCTTTCAATTCCTTATAAACCCACACTCACCGCACTGCCCTTTTCCACCGTATTTCCACCTGCAGCTGTGTGTCCACTGCGTGTTTCCACCACTGTACGTGTACGCTGCTGCGTGATTCCACCGTATGTTTCCACCCGTAAACTCTTTTTGCTTTATAAAATGTGAAACCACTCTTATGACCACATCCAGCTAAACTAGCCTAGCCTGGGCCCAGCAAAACAAGAAAACAAGACAAACCCAACTGAACTCAAAAAAAAAAAAAAAAAATCCAAAACTCAAAAGGACTCATTGCAAAATTCAGATCAAAACTCAAAAACCAACAATGAATTTCAAAAGTAAAGGAACGTAAAACATGAAAAAGTATAAGGAGTATTGGGTCAGTCAGTCTAGGTCAGTCAGGCCAGTCCCGGCCAGTCCAGCTCAGAATAAAATTGGGTGTAAGTAGACCAAGGCCAGGTTGGCACATGCCGTTGATTGAGAATGACATGAGATTCATTGGCGTATACGATTGATTGGCACAAGATTGGACGAATAAAGGAACTGTTAAGCAAAGAATAGTTAGGGCTATAAAAATAGGACGTACAAAAATACTACTAATAAAAATAGATGGATATATATAGGGATCCGATGAGAAAATAGGCGCACAAAAACTAGGCCGACTAATAAAAGAAAACGCACAAAAATAGGGCGGGCAAAAATAGGTGTGCAGGACTATAGTTCTATTTATTCATCCTCATAGTCACTCATAATCTCGTCACTAGTTGATTAGATATTTATCATCACTGTGTACATCCTGTTCATATATTGTCATCTGTCTCTTTATGCTATAATCTCATTCATTCTCGTCTTACAGTGTAGTTATTAGGAACTTTGAATTCCGTATTTATCTCCTTCTCGATATCACCAAGTTATAGGCCTCTACACACGTACGACAGGTGCTTATAACTGGGACTAGCTGGAGAAAGGAAGACCCGCCCGCCCACAGTAGGTACGTGTGCGTGCGTGCTTTCAGATTTGGACTTGTATGTAGGGTAGCATATATGTATTTATCTCGCTCCCATAATGTATATATATATATATATATATATATTATAAGCCACTCAGCAAATAACCAGAAATAGGCTGATTAGAGTCCACCAACCAAGACTTGTAAATTTCTTGGAGTTACTTGTACTAAAGCTTTGATTATAATACTCCTTTGATTTGATCGGGGCTTGGATTATGCTTGGAAGGTTGGACAGGGATTCGGATTAGACTTGAACCAGGATTTTGATTGGGGCATTACTATAACGCAAGTTTCTCTTCTAGCATGCACTTGACGTCTCTTTTTCATGTAGGCCTATACATACTGAATTCATAAATTAATGTCCAATTGATTTGGAACTCGTTTAGTTTTGCTCTTTTTCTTGAATTTCTTCTTTTATATTCGTTTACAAATCCTTTCAATTACGGCATTTACTGGGCTGTTTCAATTACTTTTTAGTGATTTTTTTCTTCTTTTTTTTCTTTCTTTCTTTCTTTCTTTCTTATTAATGAAATTCGGTTCGTTTAATCTGATTTCTTCTGGCTTTTTTTTTTTTTTTTTTTTTTTTTTTGATTTTCAATTTTCTGGGCTGTTGCAATTCCTTTCGACATTTTTGGTCCTGCTGGTCTCTTTAGGCTAATTTTATTTGAATCTTGCGATTATTTTGCAATCCTTCCTTATTCAACAATTCAAAATTCAAAGCGATCCTTTAATCTTGGTTTAAACATTGTTGCGTGGCTATCACATCTCCTGCATGCTTTGCCTTGGTGCTTTGTTCAATAAACATGTAGCCGCCGTAGTCGGTGGTGGCCGATCTCGTCCGTGCCCTTTCTTTAATATAAGGCAAGTTTACCCAGCCCAACATCTAACATTTGCATAACCAGCGACCGCCCCCATCATCCCATTTTTACTTTTCTAAATTTTTTCCTGGTTTAGAGGTCGTTCTATGTCTACGGTTAATAGGCTATCATCTTGATATCTTGATTGCAGTAGTTGGAATTGTCTATCTCAATTTAATCTTTATAAAAAAATGTTTCATTAAATAATGGGCTATCATGGATCTCATCACATAGGTATAACACTATACGGTCTTTTGTTGCCCTCAGGCGTCTTTTCCTGTCCTTATCTCCAAGGACTCTTTTTTGTCCTCCAAATTAATTGAGTTGCGACTCAAGCACCTCCTCAATGTTTCTAAACGAGGACTTCAGAGCACTGTCACCAGGCTGCTGTTCCACATAGATCTTGAGAATCTGAAGATGGCACTTAGCCACAGCAGGTGGAATCAACGGAGCAGGAGACTCCACCCGACTAGTGCCTGTCGTAGAAGCACCAGAAGTGGGTGCGGTTGTAGAAGGAATTGGATTCAGGATGTTGTGGAAGCGAGCTGAGTCTGGAGACGAGTCGTCTTGCATGGAAGAGCTCGACGAATTCGAGTACCGGCGGGGAGCAAGGCCAGGTGGAGGTGAGCTGGCCACGCTGTTTGGTGTGCTTGGTACGCCTGCTGCTGAGGCTGCATAGAAAGAGTCGTTGGGCGGCGGCAGAATGGCGGGGAGCTGAGCTGTGGTATTGATTGGACTGTTGGTGGTGTTGAGGTACTGCAGAGCGGGCAGCAGCGAAGCAGGAGGTGGCAGCGAGACCACGGGCTGTGGCAGAGCGCCCGAGATGATCTGGGATGGCGGTGGCAGCTTGACCTGGGTTGGCGAGCCTGCTACTGGCGTGTTTGAAGTTGTATTAGGGTGCCGTCTAAGCCGGGGCATGTTGGTGCGACGCTTAAACTTTTCAATCCATCCCTCCGAGAACGACGGGGCGTCCATTTTAGCGTACTCCGGCAGCTGTTTCCAGAGCTCCTGTGCCGCTGTCTTGAGCATCTCATTCGTAAAATACAGTCCTGCTGCTCCTGTTCCTGTTACATCAGTTGCCGCTGCTGCGATCCTGGCCTCTACCCATTCCTGCAGCCTCCTCTCGAGCTCTGGGTACTTTGGCAGGCGTGCTCGTATCGTATTACTGCTGACCTGGGTCTTGTCGGAGGCTCTTAGAATCGTCGAGATCGTGCTGGGTCGTAGCGGCAGGCCGTACTTGTCCTCGAACCAGGTGCGCAGCTGCTTGGCAGAGCACTGGTAGTGCGAGTAGTAGTAGTCTCTGATTTCCTGTTTCTGCTGATGGGTGAACTGAATGCGCTTGCGCGGAGCGGGCGCTGGTTGTTGAATGCTGCTCATTTTTTTTTTTTTTGGTTATGTGGTGATGCTGGTGGTGGAAGTAATAAAAAAAAAAAGGGAGTCAGATCTGGATAAAAAAAGTGAAAATGGGCCTTTATATATTTTAGTTGCAATGAGTTTATCATAATCATAGAATGAAAAATCCAGCTTTGATGCTGTTTGCTTGGGTTTACAGCGTACGTAAACCAGTCATTTCTTTTTGTTGTCTTCGTCTCTTGCAGAATTGCTTTTTTTGTGATTTTAATGGTTGATTTTGATGAAAATGGGCCATAATTGCTTTTTTCAATAAATGAGCTAATTGGTCACTCGTATAGAGTAAGCCATGACTCAGCCAACATGCTCACCGTGTTGTTGTTGTTGTTATGGATGTTCACGTGATGCCACAGTCGAATCTGGCAAAAACCTCAAAAAAACCTGAAAAAAGAAAAGACAAACAAACTTTTTTTTTCGATTCATCGAATGTTAACCATACGGTTAACCATAAATGTGGTTAGTCAACGTGTTTTTAGCTTCCATGTGGTTAGTCGGGTGAGATGGACAATGACTATCCCGATAGATGCTGGTGCGTGCTATATATATTAATTTGTGCTGATGTTGACGTAGATATCTATATAAATACCGCTGTAGACGCTGCTGCTGCTGCTGCTTCTGTTTTCTGGCGTTGTACTCTCTTAGTCATCTGAATACGAAACGTACGCAAAACGAAATCAGTAACTATTACGTTAATCCTGTTTTAGCCCCAGCGATAATCTCCAAGCTTGTTCTTTTAAATTTGTGCTCACAAAAACGCATGCAAAAAACGCAAAAATCGGGGTAACGACCAACGGGTATAACTTTAACCCTTTATTAACCCATTTTGTAGTGACCTGGGTTAGTGGCTTTAAACCCTCTTATTTCCTTTGTCCGCTCCAGGTTTTTTCAATTGTTTTATTGCCCATTTTCGTATTATCGAGAAGAAAATAAGTCGCAACTCAAAATATATGCATAGTCAACTTTATTTGCTGGTTTTGGTGGGATTGAGCACAAGCACAACTCGGAGCATTGGGTTTATCCTACAACCCAACCCTCTTTATTGATCTGTGGATGGAGGTTTTATCCATCACAAATAGTCAGCTTTATCACTTAACTAGAAGTAACGAGTCATGCTCATACAAAATGTACTCAACTGCCCTGTATCCCTGTATCCCTCTGCGTGATACAGACCTGCTGAGTCATCTGGTCTTGCCCATAATTCAGACCCAATCTGGCTAGACCCTCCAATTGTGGTGACTAAGCACAGATTAGTCAGCTTACCGTCGCGTTTTTCTTGTTGGTGTACTAGTCCGAATTAGGCTTAGAACATCAAAGTTGGTCTCTGGCTCAATGGCCAAAGCAAAAAAGAAGCAAAAAAGAAATCTTTTGCAATAAACCTTGCCCTTCGCTTGTATTTGCTATGTTTTGTCGCCCAAAGTGACATCACATCCTGAGTGTTGGCCTGAGATCGGATCTTGTAAACCGTGCAAATCTAAGATCCGGGTCTTTTGTACCGTTAAGATCTACACACACAATTTTTTTTTGAAAAGACCCGGCCATATCATGGTCATACTTTGTAACAAACACAACATATTAAGTCAGCTTTCATCGGTGATCGGGCGGGCTTCAACTAAAAGTCTACTGTCGTTATCTGACTTCTTACAAGATTACTACTAAGCTTTCCTTGTTTTATATTATATTAAAGCGAACAATTGTATTTCGTTGCTACTGCCGATGCTAATAAGTTTATAGAGTAAGCAACGTCGTCAATCCAAAACAAGGGCTCCAGCTCCAAACTCATGAGAGAGAGAGAGAAAGCGTCTGGTGTTGGACACACCAGCGGAAGCAAGAGCAACATCAACAGCAACGTTCTCCATTGCAAATATTAAAAATATTAAATTTTTAATAAAACTGGTATGTAGCAGCAGGAGCAGCCGTGACAACAGCAACGGTTGGGTGTTGCCCTCTCCTGCATTTTGTTTCGTACGTTCATGAATTTGGTAAAGAGATCGTTGTAGAGGGGCTGTTGAGAGGGCCCCATTTGGGGTGCAGCAAGGTTCATCATTTCCCTCCTCCATTAGCAGCAATTAGCGAGGTAGGCAGAACTGCGTTTGTGTGTTTGTGCGTGTGTATACGTGCGCGACTCATTGTGAAGATGTGCGTTTTCTTGTTGTTTTAGAATTTTATAAGCTTAGGGAAGGGGATGATGCTTCGAGCTTGGATAGGCTTTAATTTCAGGTAGAGCATGACTATACCCTTGAGCCATGACTCCTTGTCATTATATATGTTCCCTTGCAGGCTGCAGTATATATTCTGTTGTCAACCGTATTCTCAATGCTTGAGTATATTGAGGAAAAAACCCAGTCTTACGTTACTGTCATCTCTTGAAAAGTAGAGGAGTTTTGAAAGATGCATTGGGCTGGACTCTTCACCTCGCTTTTTGAGTTGCTCTTGCTCTTACAAAAGCATTAGTAGTTGCACTATAGAAATGAAAGTATAGTACCAAGATCTAGAAATGAGAAACCTTGAAGTAGTATCACTGGAATGACAAGAAATATTATAATTTATATCGACAAACTAGACTGGAACTAGATAAAACCGACTTCACTTCTATTTTCGTCTGTGACCACGTTCATTTCAGTTACCATCGTCTGGCTTGGTTCAGGTCCAGGTTCAGGTTCAAATCAAGTTCAATAACGCTCTTCTATTTGCTACTCATCTGAGAGTCGTACGCTGGCTCGCTTTAGCTGTCTCTCTCGCTTGATAGTAAAGTTTGCCCACCTTGTGATAGTACGAACAAGTCCACAGGCAGGAGCAAACCAGCAACTTGCTTTTTTTGTGAGCCTAAAGTTTTTTAGTTTCTTTTGCTTGCTTTTTCTTGGGTTTTTTTTATTAATCTTTTCATAATATTAGCTCATAGGCCTATAAGTTCCATTTTATTGATTATTTTTTTTGTTTGTACGACGCATGCACTGCACGCAAACACCTAACAAACGCAACCTTTCGATTAGACGGAAAAAAACTTTTTGGCATATGCCTATAACTTACACTATGCCCCAATACACTATCCTATAGCCAGCCAAGAGGTACGCCTATAACCTATACGCTCAAGATATAGACTCAACTATTTAGAGTATGTATTTGATAATCATATAGTAGTAGCACTTGTGGTATACATACGAAAGTTGATAGACCAAGTTATTGCCTGAAGCTACACTCGCTACGCACTTCACAACAATCATTGCTTTCGATCTCATCGTGTTAATGTCTGAGTTTGTGTTCGTGTCGCTCGTTCGGTTTGGGAGAACCTCTCATGAGAGACCTTGTTTTAATTTACAAGGATAAGATAACCCCAACTGTTTTCCTTACTATAGGCTAATTTGGTGCAGGGCATTGCAGAAGAGTTGATAATAGGACGGACATTTGCGATGGTAGTAACCCTGTATCCGGAGCACAGGCTAAGGTTTCTCCGCGGTTGAGTGGGCTATCCTTTCTGTTTTTAACTTTCGTGACTTAACTTCCTCCTTTTCTTTCGATTCAATCGGGCACAATGGGTCTGCCAGGTCAATCAAAATGCAAAAGTGCTACGTTCTTGGAAGACTAGTTGGTCTTTGTCCTTTGTTCTGAGAAAAGTGTTGTAGGCTGCCTGGACTTCGTCTGAGAAGAGGGGATATAGAGCAAAGGAGAGCTTCATGATGGCAATTCAACCAATCTCAGAGTACAGTTGAGAATTTTAGGCGCTAGCGCTAGGTACTACTTGAATTGTAGTATTTAATATTAAATGGTAGAAAGTTAGTATAAGTCTAGAAAGATATTCAGTAAGCGTTAGCCTTTTGTTTCAACTGGTCACAAAAAGGAGGACCAAGTGGCTTGAGGAATTGGATTTCACGATATCAAGTCAGCTTTTGGTCTCTAATTAGATACCATGCAAGAACGACTTTGGAATCTATCAGTTGACTTGCCCAACGACTGACACAAATCTGATATGAGTTTTCTGGAGATAAGATGGTACAGAAGTCTGAACATGCCCATGATTTTCTCCAGTCAGCCATACCATACCTGGGCTTTGTCTTAAACCTTTTCTAAAAGAATTGACCTGTTACAGTCTCGCACAGGAAACAAAGCATTTATCTTTAGTAGATGAACGACTTGAGTATTGGACTAGAAAACAAAACATAAGAATCGCCATGGTCAAATTTTGAAATTGTCTGAATTGCAATATCTCGCTGCGGGCGCTTGACATACGAATTCTAAGCACAAAAATCTAAGGGGTAGTTAGGTCTGAATTAAACCCATGTCAAATATCCATCTTTCTTTTCTTTTGTTTTCCTTTCGGGCTCTGAATGGTTCTCTCGTTTAACTCTTTCCATGCTTGAATTGGAATTGAGCGACAGGTTTCATGAAGCGAGTTGAAATAAGATTGGAGATGGTACCAACTCTTGAAAGACCGCCTGGTTTCCTTTAACACATTCAATCGTAGTTTTCGACGACAATTTGCTTTTTTCTTTTTTTATTTCGATCAGACTAGTCATGCTTAACCACTTATTATTCATCAAGCTTATTGCACTTCCATTCAGTTTATTCACATTTCACAATTTAATTGTCATTTTTATTAATTAATTTTCAGAGCTATTTACATTTTCTGCATTCAAACTTGCACAAGTGATTGTCACTATACAGCGCTAGTGTTTTACCTTCAAATAATATCTGGGTTCTTTTTTGCTAGATGCAGACTCTCTTTGACGTTTGGACTGACAGCCATGGGTGTGCAGGAGATTGACCCCACTGGGAAGACCATTTTTCTTTGAATCATGCCATATCATATTGGTTATAGATAGGTGGATCCAAGAGAAGGGTCTACCGAGACGATAAGTTTTATTCGCCTAGCCCACAAGTCAAAGTTGAAATCCGGGGCTGTTTTTCAAAATCGTAATTTCAGCAGAAAGCGTTGTAGTATCAGCAATCACGGAAATACGCCATTTCTTTGTTCTGATGCCAATCTTATCCAATTGTGCAAATCCCTTAAAACATGCAACACTATTTTCTGCTTTTTTCCTCAAACCGTATTTATTGTCTATCAGTAAATCGATTCAAAATCAATGGCCAACGGCTATAGCTAGAAAGTGCGCTTGCCAATATGTTCAACTCACCTATATAGTTGTAATTGCCCAATGTAGACTTTGAGAAAACCCACTTTCCAAGAAAATCAAAGTAGACAAAAGTTGTTCAATGGCTTCAAACTAGTTCTCCAAAGTGCCAAAAGCTGACAAACGGGCGGCGGGTTGAAAGAGAAAAGTATAAACATGCATGCTATTAGACTATCATTATCAATAGTTGAGCATTATCCCCTATAGGGCCAACTATAGCCTATCACACAAAGGCTTATGCAGGATATCGGGGTGCCGGGAGAACTGAACTCCTGCCAGTATATAAGAGTTTTTTTTTTTTTTTTTTTTTTTTTTTTTTTT
>JAJMHO010000105.1:0-30920 GCA_030566085.1 Geotrichum histeridarum
GCCTCAACCGCAGCGCCTCCCGCAAGTCGCCCATCAACCCTCCCGTCGCCGGACCCTGCAGCCCAGGTAGCCCCGGCGCCAGTGCCAGCAACAGCAAGCCTCTTATTGTAAACACCGAACTTTACAAGACCGAGCTCTGTGCCAGCTTTATCAAGTCTGGCGGCAACTGTCCCTATGGCGACAAGTGCCAGTTTGCGCACGGCAGCCATGAGATCAAGGTGGTTGACAGGCCTCCCAAGTGGCGAAGCAAGGCGTGCCAGAACTGGGTCAAGAATGGACGGTGCGCTTATAACGAGCGCTGCTGTTTCAGACATGATTAAGTTTTTGGTTTAGCCTGGTTTGGCGCTTTTTTTTTATTATTTTCCGCTTTTTCCCCCTCTCCCCATTATTATTTTCCTTGACTTTTTATCCTTTTTTTTTATTATATATATTGTATTGTGCGATAGGGTCCAGTTCCTGTGGCTTGTGTGTCTTATTCTGCTGCCTTTTTTGATACACCAACCACAGGGGATTTACTGATTCTCATTGCGCGCGTATTTATTCTTACTAACTTATTTTTATATTTATCTTATATTTATTCTATTTATTGTTTGAAAAAGAATCAGTTTTTGAAAAAGATCAAAAGCCTTGGAAGAAACATAGCAAGAGAGTTGATGAGAGGAGTAAAGGTGATGTGATCTAGTAGTCTAGAACACCGAGAGATCATTTAATGCTATTGCTCAGATCATTTGACAGATTTGCAAATTTGTTTAATTACTGCTGAACGAAAAACAAGGCTTTTATCATGATTGTTTGGTTTCGTTGATTTATTTTGGTCCATCTGTCACAAAGACACAAAGTACAATAATAAAGACCAAAAAAGACCATTCAATAAAGACTGACCCAACCATCCAGACCTAAAACATCCAAGACCGAATCAAGACCAGGATCACATTATAAGGCCAATGGTCACTTTCAAGGATTAAAGTTGACAGGATATACTTACACGTGTACATCTAATAGTTGATCCTATATAGACCCCAATTCCATGACGTCGGACAAAAGTTCAATATTGCAAAGTAGCAAAGTAGACAGATCCCCAAAGAGAGAAAAGAAAAAAGACCACAGAAAGAAACACTGTAGTTATATAGAGAGTGCAAAGTTGGACCAAGCTCAAACAAGGGTTTTACCAGAATCATTAATTAAAAGGATCTAGACAAGACAAGGATAGTACAAGGACCCGAAATCGACTATCGAGAAATTTAATACTAGCAAGCTTAGTACCAAGAGATTGGATCAATACCAAAATGAAAAAAAAAAAAAAACATGGGCAAAATTAATATTCGGTTCACCAACAAGTGATTGACAATATTGCTAGCTAGCTTGCCGAAAATCGATAGATTGCAAGAGATCGATTTAGAAAGTTGCTGTCATGGTGGTAACCAAAAGGATATTGCAAGATTTTTTAAGCAATTTGCAATATTATTGCTAAATAAACAAGGTGGGTTCTGTTCCCGTGGGGAAACAAAAAGGTGAACAAAAAGCTTTCACCTAGGTAGGTAGGATGAGGTGGACAAAGCTCAAACAGCTAGCTGTTCGATATACTCAAGATAGAAGTACTACTGAAACTGAGGCGTGTATATATATACACAATGTTATATATAGAGAGATATATCATATAAAGTATGTATTCATTCATGTACACAAAGTTAAAAAATAACGGAGATCGACATATGAGATCTGCACAGATATCGACAGAGTATGCTTATAATTATATAGAGCGGGCCGTCATGAGCTTTAGATAAATAGATATAAGATGTGGCGAGAAAGCTCTATAGAACCATGAATTTATGATTGACATTTGGGATCGACATAACAAGCACATGGGCACACATGTATCATAGCTAGCAATAAACATCGATATATATATCGGCAAAATTGAACAGATTTGTGTCAAGATCGACAATCCAGCAATATTGTAAGCCCTAAATATATGAGGTCATATTAGCTGGACTGGGAATCAGACTGGAATTGGAATTAGAGAGTAGGCCTAGGTCTAGACCTTGATTTCGTGTAATTAAGATCTAATCTAACAAAAGACTTAGACTTTGTACAACTTCATTATATATGCATCATCAATATTGTTCCATCTGAAAATAGGCCTATATGAAAAAAAATAGCCAGATCTAAGCTTATGAATTATGTAGGCTATATTGTTATAATTCCAGTAAACCGACTCATATCCTAACACCTATAAGACATGGTCCTTGTTGGTTGAAATGGCACTCCTTTTTGGGAGGTTTGGAGGGTTAAGAAGGTCACAAATGCTATTTACACAGTCCATTATTACATGATAGATTAACAGAATGTACTAATAAAACAGCCACTTTTGGAGAGTTGACAGTTCTAGCAACAGAATGACCCACATACGAACACTGTATATGGATCCCTCACAATTTTCTGTTTTTGTGCGAATAATGACTAAGTATGACTAATAAAAGTGTGTGTGAACACACACACTCTCACAATCCCTCACAAAAAATGAAAAATATGTTCTATATGTAGTGAGTTCCACTTATTCAAAAATAAAATGTGCCACAATTACTATTAAAACAGTCTGTATAAAGTATTGGTTTGTATTGAAACATTACTAATTAAACAGCTTTTGTTTTCAACTTGTTGAAAAGTAATTTGCACAGTGACCTACATGCGGACAGGGCTAGGGTATATCAAAACTAAAAGAGGAAATAGCTCTAAAACAAGTTGGTTTGTTTGGAGTTATTCGCACAAGTCTTTTGGAATGACCTACATGCGGACGCTGAATCTTTTTATATGAAGCTGATGAAAGCTTAGGCTTGCAAGCTTAGACCTTGTGCGGCCGTGTTTTATTTTGTGAATTGACAAGATTTATAAAGAAGAGCTTTGATTTAATGTTGGATCATACAGTTATATGAGCGAGAAACAAAGAAACTGCTCCTTCAAGACCTGCTGACTATAGCTAGTAGTTAGTTATAAGTCATACAAAACTTGGTACTCAGTTCAATAGCCTCCTTCCCATGATGTCGTGAATATAAATGATATTGTTAAATAATATATAATAATGCGCAGAAGCATCAAAGAGATGCCTCATTCATAAACATGCAAATACATAAATGTCCTCCCCCTTGTTGCCATATTCGATCAATCAATCATGACAATCCGCTTCACCTCATCTACCCCCATCTCCCTACCACTTCCACCAACAGCACCGCTAGCACCAGCAGCACCGCTAGCACTCCTGCTCACTCGATCACCACCCTTAAAACTCTGCAGTTTCTGTAATGCGAGCGCAGTAGACAACGTCTCAGCGTGTCCCACTTTTCTTCCTTTAATACCTGCCCCACCGCTGCCACTACCACTGCTATTGGTAACTGCGTTTCCAGTGACGGAAGTAGCAGAAGTAGTGGACATGAGGTCTTCAAGGTATGATCGAACGTGCTCGTACACCACGCTCGATTGGGATGTGCATGCTAGTTCAGCCAGCTCGACCACGACAGCAGCCCGCCACGAGCCTTGATCGGTTGATGCGGTAGGTGAGGAAGGAGAGCTGGCGGCCATGGTCAAAGGTTTATAAATAGACAGCGGTAAAGCAGTCTGGTTTTGTAAACACGTAAACACGAGCTTGTAAAACGGGTCCTTGGTCAAAGCGAGACCTGTCTCCACGACCTGCTCACACAGACTGTAGGCGGCTTGCTTATGGCTCGCAATCCAAATCAGCAGCAACACAGGCGCCCGGTCTACTACTGCTGCCGGTGTTGCAGTTTGTGCCTGGTCCTGGACTGCCCACTTGGCAAGTACCGCCTCGATTAAATCAGGCCGCTCAAACAACAGCACAGCCTTGACCAGCCCCATCAACACCCCCGGTGGTAGACTTCCTTCCTCCAGCACCGGCACCCACGTCGCCTCAAACCCGTCCACGACCTGCAGTTTAGCCTTGGCCCTGTCACCGAGCACCCAGTACTTGTTTGCAATTTGGAGTTTGAACGTGTAGCAGTTGGCGACGGTCCAGCCGAGCAAATTGCCGCGCCCAAAAATGAGCCTTGCTAAATGGTCGACGTCCGCTGCACGGAAAGATGCGTTCTTGAGAATGGCGCTGGCAAGGGGCCGGGACAGGCGGCTGTGGTAGTAGAGCTCGTCGAGCATGTGCGTAAGCTGGGGGCCGTCGGTGCAGTTCGCAATCGCGGCGAGCTTCTGTTTTTCAGTCATGCCTAACAGCCCACTGCTGCTGCTAGATCGTTTGTCAGGTGGACCAGTGTTTGAAATAATGTTGAGTCCGGTGAACAGGTCCAAGAAATGGTCGGTCACAGGTAACGTGCTCGAGTTCTTTTCAAGTTCGCTCTGGAGGTATCGGTTGAGCTGGCCAGCGAGATTGCTTTCTTCACGGGTGAGGGGCACAGCGGGTGGCGGGGCATCTGTATCACTTGTAAAGGGTGCTGTGAACCGGGCAAAGCCTGTCAGTTTCTCGGGTTTGCCTTGACTGCTAGTAGATGTTGCTCCTGTTGCTGTTGTTGAAGTCGCCGTCGTGGCACCTGTTGACGCTGAGGCTGGCGGTTTTGTCTTGGAGGCAAGCTGGATGCCTTTAAACAGCTCTGACAGCGCGGCGCGCCGAGTTGCTGCTGTCAATTTCATTCTAATTGTGCTCTGGTTTGATGTAATTCTACTTGTAAATCGTATGTTATATGGACAGATCTGAGTAGAGTAAGCAATGCGGAAAAAAACTGAGTTCGCCCTGGTCCAAAAGATCACATGACACACTCGTTTATTTTAGCCCTCCCCCGCTACCTCTTTCTCCATTCCCACATACTTAACATTATACACATACAACCTAAGACCAAACCAAATGACGACTGCGGTTACTGGGTCTGCGCATTGGATGGCTGGCATTGAGGGCCCCGAAGAGGCCATGCAGCATGGCAACGGCGGTGGTGCTAGCAGTATACACACGGACAGCTACTCCAAGGAGTCTTCGATAGACGAACACATGTCGAGCCCCAGCCTGGCGTCGTCTAGCGGCATGGAGTGCAAAATCAGAAGCCTCCGCATGTGCTCACCGACCGTGTTCCAGCGGGTCATGAGCGGGCTGGCTGGTGGTAGTAATAGCGCCCCAATGCCGCATGAGCAATCGCCAGTGATGAGCGGCACTACGCCAGTGCCGGTGCCCCCGCCGCGCCTCCAGCCGGCCAACGCTCTGAGCGACCCGTTCGAGGCGTTCCTAATGCATGAGTACGTCGAGAACGTAGCACCCATGATGAATCTGTATGCGATGGACTCGGTGTTTACGCAGATTCTGCCCTGGCTGGCCCTGAGCGAGCGGGTTCTGTTTGACTCCATCATGGGTCTGAGCGCACTGAACCTGCACTCGAAATCGCCGGGTACGGTGTCCAAGGACGTTGCTGAGCGGTATAAACAGAGTGCGTTAAAGGCAATACATGAGAACCTCGAGATTGCACCGTACCCACGCAAGTTGCTGTACCTGTGCTGCTCCCTGCTGGTACTGCTGTACAATATCGTGGCCAGCGACACAGGGTCAGTGCTGTCGGACCTCGCCATCTCGTATGCGAAAATAAAAGAGCTGTTCCAGGGACGACCTCAAGCACCCCGCGATAACCCCGGCGTCCGCGATCTGTTCATCGTGTGCGTCGGGCTGTCCTTCTCCATCGACATGGCCATCTCCTTCCGCTTCAACATATGCTGCTCCTGGGAGCCTGACTTTCTGACTGCGGTCTATCACAACGAAAACTTACCCATCGAGTACACCAACGAGTGGTGGCTCCAGAAATCCCTGCTGCTGCTCGTCCGCCTCTCCCACTTCACCCACCGCTCCTACGTCCCCACTTATCAAGAATCACTCGAGAACTACCGCCTCGCCGAGTGGCAGGCCATCTATAACGATCTGCTCGAGTACGGCCGGCTGCTCCCACAGGCCCTCAAACCGATCGCCCACGTCACTTCGCACCCACGCACCACGTTCCCGCGGGTGTACGTCTTTGACGAGTACGCCTTGCTGGCCAATGTGTCCTACCACACCGGCGTGATCATGGCGCTGCACCTGCGGCCAGACCTGACGGCAGCCCAGAAAGTGCAGGTGCCGCCGGGGGCCCGCGACCATGCGTACCAGATTCTGGGGCTCCTGGACACGTGCGACAAGCCGGTGTTCTGGATTACAATCTACTGGGCGCACCGGGCAGCGGCGATGTGCTTAATGACACAGGAGGAGCGGGACGATGCGACGGATTTGACTCGCCAGTACGAGTGGCAGACGGGCTACACGTTTGGTATGCATATGGCTTTGATTGAAGCTCGCTGGAACGTAATTGATGCTGCTGGAGCCAGTGCATAAATACATGTTTTTTCTCTTTTAACGACATTTTTGTTTTACTTAGTTTTACTTGTTATTATCATTACTATTATTGTTGATTAATATTAATTTATTGTATGAAAATGGGTATATGAATTTTTCTATCAAAACAAGCGTTTTTTCTAACTAAAGCAAAAGGAAAAAAGGCTCAAGCTTAGTCCTTGGGCTTGACACCGGAGCCGGTGATGTTGAAGGGGTTCTTGAGGAGAATGTCAGTGACGCTTCTCAAGTTGAGGCCAAGGTAGGACTCCATGAAGAGACCAATCTCAAAGTTCTCACGGTTGCCGGCAAGCTTGTCCATGAAGATGGTCTTGTTCATGCCATTGGTGTAAGCGTAGATGTTGACATCGACAGCGGAGTGACCGTGGGTGGACCAGCCGGTCAAAGAACGTCTGGAGACCATGTCGACAAGGACATCGTTGGCAGAAGTGCGGGCAGAGATGGTCTTGTTAAGCTCAGCGGAGGTGAAGTTCTTGATACCAAGACCCTGCTCGAAGATGGTGGTCTTGATGTAGCTCTCAAGAGCAGTGCCGTTGTTCTTGAAGTCCTTGAGGATACCACTGAGGTACTCACCGGAGTGGGTAGCGTTGGCAAGAGCGCTGGGCTTCCACAGGTACTCGGGGTAGTCATCGCCGATCTGTCTAGCAACGGACAGACCACCGGTCTCGTGATCAGAGGTGGAGATGACAATGGTCTCGACGTTGCTGGAGGCAGCGAAGTCAACGGCAGCCTTGAAAGCCTTGTCGTAAGCAAGGACCTCACGGACCTGAGCGGCGGCATCGTTGTTGTGGCCGGCGTGGTCAATTCTGGAACCCTCAATCATGAGGAAGAAACCGTGGGTAGAGTTAGCAGTGGCCTTCTCAAGAGCTCTGATGGCAGTCTTGGTGGTCTCCTCGAGGGAGGGGTACTCCTCAGGCTTGCGGTCAATCTCAAAGGGAATATCCTTGGGAGTGAACAGACCCAGAAGTGGCAGCGACACATTGTTTCCGCCATTCAGGGCCTTGAACTCAGTAACGTTGCTGACGTAGGACCAGCCGCGGCTCTTGGCCTCGTCAATCAAGTTACGGGAATCAGCACGGCAACCACCCTTGATGGAGGTGGGCTGGAAGTGGCATCGGCCACCACCCATCATCAGATCAACCATGCGGCCGAGGGGGTACTCACCGAGCTGCTGCTGAGCAATGAGATCCTCCTCCTGTCTGTAGTTGGCGTGGGCAGAGAAGGCAGCGGGGGTGGCATCAGTGATTCTGGTGGTGACGACCAAACCAGTCATGTAGCCGTTAAGCTTGGCAGCCTCGAGGATGGTACCGCAAACAGTCTGGTTGGGGTAGATACCAATGGCGTTGTTGTAGGTCTTGATACCGCAGGAGAAGGCGGTGGCACCGGCAGCGGAGTCGGTGATGTAGGAGTCAGAGGACATGGTGCGGGAGGATCCAATGAAGTGCTTGTCCAAAGTAAGGGTGTCATTGATGGGGAGCTTCTCGACGAACTGTCTGTAGGTTCTAGTGAGAGACAAAGAGGCAGGGCCCATACCATCGGAAACCATGAAAATCAAGTTTCTCTTCTTGGGGGCAGCAGAAGGGGCAGGGAGACCGGAGGAGACAGGAGCAGATCTCTTGACGAGAACCTCCTTGACGCCCTCGATGTTGGTGAACATGGAGTAAACGGCCACTAGTATCGCGTTGTTAGTTGGATCATTGTCACGAAAAAATAACTGCTTGCGGTGCAGTCAAAATTCTCAATTTGTCACATACTGATAGTGGAGACAGCGGCCCAAAGTCCCAGCAGGTAGATAACGATCTGCTGGCGACGGTTGGTCTTAGCGCGGGTCTGGGACTCCTCGCGAGCGAGGGTCTCGTACTCGTATTTCTCAAACTTTTCACTCATTTGGATTGGTCAAAAATCTCAAAGCGGTGTGTGCTGATGAGGAGAGAGAGGAACAATAAAAGAGAGGAAAGAGTACCTTGGAAGTCAGGAAACCCGTCTCTTTATAAATGCTGGGGGAATGGCAGAGGAGCAGAGAAGCAGAGGATGGTTTGGATGGGTATGGATGGGGTTAAAGGAGTTGAGTTTACAAACCACGGCCTTAGTCATAACATGGCACTTTATTACCTGATTGAGTTGGTAATAGCACATTCTGGCCGTATATCTGTGCTATTACGGTTATGGTTGTACATGGCTTCAAGTCGGGTATTGACTCTGTTCATGATTCATCAGGTTAAAAACGTGGGCTCTGACATAGTGAAGCCATCAGTCTTTTGGTCCTCGGTATAGTAGTAGCTTAACCCAAAAGCAGTACGTGGGGTTGTTGTTTTTTTTTTTTTTTTTTTTTTTTTTTTTTTTTTTTTTTTTTTTTTTTTGTTTTCAAGCCAAGAAAGCCGTTTACCTATTCCGATCCACTTAGATCTCCACACAAATCGGTCTGGAAGCCTGTTAATTTGCACCCAATTTCATTCAAGTTGAGTCCATATCAGTCCAGTTCAAGTGTCATAAAACCACTGAAAGAACAAGTTCTTCTACACGTGTGTGTTGATAGTGCCGTTTGTAGGTTTGAATTCAATATCTGCGAGAATAGTCAAAAATGGTGTTGGTTGCTGAACCACGTTTGTCTTGGCTACATGAAAAACAAAATTTTTTTTTTAATATTCCGCTCATGATATTGGATTACGGCAAGAGCATACATTTTCGCCGCGGGAGTCTTGTACCTTGCCATGGATACTAGTTAGCTATAAGTGTATACTAAATCATGAGAGTCAATATTGTCAATATCAATTGCCCATGTCGATCGTCTACAAGTCTTGGCGCATATGGTTGAGTTTCAATATTGTTGACTGCTCAAGGCAGCCGTCTGTCAATCTTTACTGACATCATGATATTCCGTCGGAGAGAGGTATTTTTTCTTCTTCTTCTTTCTTTCTTGATAACATGGATCTGATTGAAGAATTGAACTTTTGATATTGTAGTAAAGTAGATCTACACAATGGAAAAACTGACGGTTAAACGATTTGACAGTACTCTTTTACAGTGTAATGATTACCTCTATACAACGCCAGGAACTGACATCAGTCACATATCTTCTCCATCAATTGCAAAATTTAACCATAACTTACTCACAAAAGCTGCATTTCATTTCTAGTAACTCATACAGTAGCTAGAAAGATCAATAGCTATAGCTATATATCAATTAGGGGATTCAACAACTCAATTTGTCTTAAAGTACTGAAGTAGGTTCCCATTAGCCTTTTCCAGAACTCCGACGGCGCAAGGAACACAAAAAACGTGCAATGGATTACAACCTATAGATGGACAGATTTTGGCACCTATACAGTCAAGTTATGAAATATTTAAAGCCAAGATTTAAATGTTAAATAAGCACTGCCTTTAATAATCTTTAATCAAGTAGGTTAATGGTAACTTATGGACAACTGCCTTAATCAAAAAACTTCAACAGGCTTTGAACCATGAAAGAAAACGGACTTATACGTGAAGATGATATATCAATATGGAATACATGCTGAATATTCTCAAACTGTGATTGGACTAAATTGATTGCTGCTTTTTCACTCATTATAATTGAATTCACAGTCATATATACAGTCAGGTCTTGGTCTGAGTTGGTGATATCACCGCTCCCCATGTTCACAAAATGTCTGCACCCAAAACTGTATGCCTCGGAATTGGACGTCCTGTAATTATATGTAGGATAATAATTGATCACAAATGGTCTTGTCATGAATCACCCAAGCTACGGCACCACTTTTCCAACAGAATTGCATTCAATTTGATTTTCATGAACACTTTGGGCATGTATATTGATTGTATCTAAACCCACGGCCGTCTGTATCGTCTGGAGACATTTGAGTTCAATTGAGTGCGCTTCATCGCTCCACCCATTTTTCTAGTTCCGGTCCGTCAAATTGGATAACAAGCACTTATGAATTAGCGACGCATGTAGGTTTGGTAATAATCAATCCACTGAAAAAAACACAATAAGTCATGCATCACTCACGGTATAGACAGCTGCCATGATTTGTCAACTCATAGCCAAAAGGTGGATATTAGTGCACATGTTTTTCGTAAACTAAAGAAGATAATATTAAGAGTTGCGAAAGTCGGGGAAGCAGATTTGAATAGAGGACTGACAATTTTACTCAATTGGATTCCCCTGCAAAGTTTACTTCTGTAGCCATATGCCATGAATATCTTCTATCAAAGAAAGTGTTCTTAGACAGAATAGACTCCAATCTTTTATCACAATTGCTAAATGTTTACAACCAACCGTTGAAAGTTGGTTTCGCTAAACATGTAGAGCGCTGATCATTTCACTCGTCAGATTCTTCAAAGTAGTCCATGCGAGGAACTGCTGAATTGACGGAACCTTTTACGCGAATACATCTTGGCAAACTCAAAAACCAATTGATTGTCATAGTTTACTGTTTATTGGATGCTTCTATTCTCAACAGCCTTGTTGCACTATCTACAACGCTTTAGTTTGGCAACCTTATGCATCTTTGCGCTTCCATCAACAGGAGTATCGAAGCCTAGTCCATGTCTTTCTTTTTCTCCAATTGTTCAACTAACCAGGATTGCTGGCATCGAACCGCCAAGTAGCTGGGCGGTCCATGGCAATTAGCGAACTTTCAGATGAAATGAACGAATTCTCCTGCGTCTTGACTAGCGCGAGTCTGTCTAGAGATTGGAGGTTACTTAACTTGAATAGGTCTGGGGCATTCCAAGAACAGGGCCAGTTGCAAAATTCTTTAAGGAGATCCATAGTTGGACATCGTAACCAGCATATAAAGTGGAGATATAAATGGCTTCACAATGTCAGCCTATAATGACTTTTGAAATGGATATATTGATAATTGGGTCTACTACGGATTCAACAATTGATATTTCAACATACAGACTAGCTGCCTGAAAGACCAAAATCAATGAAATATCAAAAACGTGCTTCATTTGTGTCGGAGTCTCTAAAGACCATTTTCCGGGACGGAGTGTACACACTGGCGCTTTTACATATATGCTCCCTCCCTGTTCCTCTTTTTATCCATGCATTCTAGATTTGTTCTTGAGCGCTTCTCGGGAGTTCCTTACTTGGGGCATTCTGCTCAAATCCAAATGAGTATTAGGGACGTAGGTCAATTGATTTCACCCCACTATGCTTTTCACAGCCACTGTGAATGAATTTAACTAGGGCAATACCCCAACCTCTGGATTACAACTAGGGTTCGTTGTAGACTTATTCTTAGACAACTTCTGTAGTATGTCTGCCAACTTTAATCTTGAAGAACTCAACTAGCCAGGCAGTCAGGAGGTGGCCTCATTGTATGTCCAGCGGGGTTATTATATGTGACAGGGCTAGCACTACTCAATGCCTTGTATATGTCTATGAAAGATCTATCATAATGACGGGTCACAAAGAAATAAATAAACATCAGTTGCACGTAAGATTATCCGCAATACTATTGAGAGCTCTCAATTGACATAACAGTGCGTCATACAAAGTGAATCAGTAGACTACCCAAACAACGATAGCAAACAAATGGCTCAAAACAAACAAGAGCAAGTCAATGGGCACTTCAGAGCTAGAACAAGGGAAAGTGAGTTGGGATAGCTATGTCTGAACAGTATGTGATATTATGGTTCTATGCCGAGGTTAGGGTGGTTATTCCATCATCATGCAGATGTCTCTGGTCTTTTTTCACTCATGTCACTTTAATCTCCCGTCAGACCTACTTGACTTCATCACCCATTATCAATTGAGTATTCTCATTTTCAACAAGCGAAATGGTCAGCAAGAAAGTGGTAGACACTACTTATTACGATGTGCTAGGCATTGACACCGATGCTTCCGACATTGACATTAAAAAGGCCTATAGAAAGCAAGCTATTCTACACCACCCAGACAAAAACCCAGACGATCCCAATGCAGCTGCAAGGTTCCAAGAAATCAGCGCGGCTTACCAGGTGCTGAGCGACAAGCAGCTCCGGGCAAGATATGACGAGTTTGGAATGGAAGAGGCCAAGCCAGCGGCCGGGTTTGAGGATGCCGCGGAGCTGTTGTCCACGATTTTCGGCGGCGAGGCGTTTGAAAGCTGGATTGGAGAGATTTCGTTGATTAAACAGGTCTCGGAGGGTCTGGAAGAGGCAATGCGAGAGGATGAAGAGGGCCAGAAAGCAGAGGATGAGAAGGCAGCGGCGGCTAGCGGAGAGAAGCCCGCTGCCAGCTCACCAAAGAATGAGAAATCAGCGAATAAGCCAGATGTTGGAAAAGGAGTTCCGGTTGTACCCACGGCTGGAACCGCGGCTGGAACTGTGTCGGGTACTGCAGCTGGATCTGATTCACAAACTACATTGACTATTACCGATGGTACTACTGCTTCGGCCAAGCCAGTGACTTCGCCCGGCTCGGCATCTTCGGCCTCTATGTCCTCGAAGCCAGGCGAGAAGATGAAGAAGCCCACGTTTTCAGAAACCAAGGCAGCTGCCGAAAAGATTGTGAATGAGAGAGAAGCGACCCAAAAGGAGCGCGTTGAGGTTCTGGCCAAGAAGCTGATTGAACGCATTTCCATGTGGACCGAATCCGATAAATCCGAAGAAATCACGGAATTGTTTCAAGAGAAGATTCGCCTGGAAGCAGAAGAGCTCAAGATGGAGTCCTTTGGTTTGCAATTGCTCAATTCAATTGGGTCAACCTACATTCTCAAAGCGACCACTGTGCTCAAGTCTCAGAAACTGCTGGGCGTCGGCGGGTTTTTGCACAAGTTCAAGGAGAAGGGAGCAGTGGTCAAGGATTCATGGCGCGCGATCTCGGCAGCCCTGGACGCCCAGGCGACCGTCGAGGACATGGCCAAGGCTGAAGAAAGCGGCAAGGAGTTCACGGACGAGCAGCGCGCCTTGCTGGAACGCAAGGTGATGGGCAAGGTGCTTGCTGCTGCATGGGGCGGGTCCCGATTTGAGATCCAAGCCACTTTGCGCGAGGTGTGCGACGTTGTGCTGAGGGACAAGAGCGTCAGCTCCAAGAAGCGGGTGGACCGCGCTCAGGCTCTGGTGATGATTGGCCGGATCTTCAAGGCGACCAGACGGACCAAGGAGGAAGAAGAAGAGGTCAGGGTGTTTGAAGAGCTGTTTACGGAGGCTGCGGCGTCTAAGAAGAAGCACAAGAGAAGGGACAGAGTTGCTGCCCGAGCAGAGGCCCGAGCAGAAGCAAGAGCAGATCGGGCAGAAGCTAGGGCAGAAGCGAGGAAATAGTACTAATGCAGCCTTGAAATTGTAGACTGCCATGTTTTTTTTTGAATATATTTTATTCGATATACAGGACTCTTTTTTAATTACATTATATCTCTAGTTACCAACAAGGAAGAGTAACAAAAAAGTCATATATTCATCTAAATCAACAATGTATCAGAGCTTAGGTCATCACCATTTCATGGGTCAGCCAGGAAGAGCCCTTGAGCTCAGCGGCGGCCTCGAACAGCGATGGTTTTAAGAATGATTTGACCATTAGGTGCTTTGCACCCTCCGGCATTAATTCAATCTAGCTGACATCCCATTCGCAAAGAAACAGCCCATCGTGAAATGGGGAGACCGGGTGTACAACTAGAAGTAAACGCACCAAGATCAGTTTCGAATCCTTGAAAACAGTATCAGCGGTTGAAGAAGGGGAAAAAAAGAGAAGAGAGGAAAAAAAAATTTCAATTTAAAGAGTGCAATGATCTGTGCCCTAACCTGACATCTAGGGTTGATCTCGATCCCCTAGTAATAGGATTATAGGGTAAACGGGAGTCTTAACAATGATCTGATCTCTAAGGTAAGACTTGTATGGTTGAAGAGGCTATAGTTTAAGAAGACAATGGATCCAAAGGACATTGGATTTAATAGTATTGTTTGGTCAATTGGTGATGATCTGATCAATCTCTTTTTACAATGAAACAAAGCCTTGTGAAGAGATCTTGGGTTTCAGCCATCGACAAAGGAACCCGCAACATTAATGGTCCTACATCTCTAGCCTACATCTTACATATATAACCTCTTTCTCTTCATTGAAGTTGTTGTGAAGTACTTCATTCCTGTAAGCCCATGAAAAGTTGTAGACATACCATCATCCCATTCATCTTCATCTGATAAATAACTATATACCCTTAGTAATTTTCCCATTCACTTCTCCACACATTCCTTTCTCCTCCAACTTTGATTCAATATGTGCATTCTTCTAGCATCGACAAGTCATCCTGAGTAGTAAGTTGCATACCAACTCATTTGGGGTCTCTAACTCGTTTCTAGCTCTCTCATCGTGCTCTCAAATCGGGATGAATACTTTGAGCGGCCGACACAACAAGCTGATTACTGGGTGTCACCAAACCAAAACATTCTGGCACCGTACGACCTGGCAAGACCTGAGCATGGAACCTGGATAGGCATAAACAAGCAAGGCCGCTTAGCAGTGCTGCTCAATTTCCATGAAACCGGTAGTTTGATACGCAGCCCGATCTCGCGCGGCCTGTTCCCGCGGGAGTTTCTTGAGTCCTCGGAACAAGACACCGAGAAATGGATTGAGGAAGCACATTACAAGTACGGCAAAGAAGCGCTTGAAAACACAGGCGGGTTCACGATGTTCTGCGGAGTTTTAAAACCCTCACAATCGGACAAGAGCAAGATCGAGCCGTTTGGCCTGCTGTCAAACCGAGGCGCACCGCATTTGAGGCTCTTTGACGCTAACGACAAGGGCGTCGAATCGCTCGACGTCAAGAACGAGACCATTGGCATTTCCAACTCGCAAATAACAGAGCCCTGGCCCAAAGTCAAGCTGGGAGTCGCTGCATTGGAAGAGGTGGTTCGCGCCCCACCAGCTACCGAGGCAGAGTTAATTACCCAACTCGAGGGCATCTTGGAGCGAGACACCTTCCCGCACCAAGACGCAATGAAGGACATGGACCCAGACCGCGTTTTTGCTCATTTGCGCAAAAGCGTGTTTATTCCAAAGCTCAAAGTCCATCTGCCGGATGGCAAGGACACCTTCTACGGAACTCGGACTAATACAATCATTCTGGTGCGAAAGGATGGCCATGTCAAGTATATTGAACGCACCTTGTACGATGACAAAACGTTTGAACCAAAACCAACTGAATCCATTTTCGAGTTTGACATTAAAGGATTCTAGCTATAAGTCATATAATATACACACACATAAGTATTTCATTCATCTGCCTTATTTGACAGAAAGCTGAGGAGATACTGGTTCAATCTCATACAGTTCATGAGAGGCAACGATCCGGTTGCGTGGGGCGGAATGCTCGACTATCAGCTTATCTCCGTTGTACATTTGTGAAATAGCAGACTGGCGCTTCAGTGTAGCCAGCTCCTTGTAGCCTCTCTGCATCAGATCTTGGAGTTGGCGCTGATCAGCTACCGAGCGGTTGATTTGAAATGCATCTCTCGTCCGCCTCAGAGCGTACTCACGGAAGTTGTATGAGGCGATGCGCGAGCTGTAGCGCAGGAGATGACGGTAGAGATTGAGAGTTTCTTTGCTTGAGAGCGACATGGTTGTTGAGTTGTGAATGGTAAAAAGGTCGTTTGCAATTGGTTTTTTGAAATCAAGACGGTTGACAAGGTCCAGACTTTCAAGTTGGAGGGTCTCTGAAAACTTAGTGCTTGGATCTGAAAACGGCCAATTCTTGATGGCAAAAGACTAAAGTCAGATTTCTAGGTAGGGTAATGAGTAATTACAAAATAATTACTAATCAGGCTTATCCAATGATCTTACGTTGTAGGGTTATGGTTGAAATATTCTCAACTGCTGAAACTGGCCTCACACCTCTCAACACCGACAGACCCTTAGAATGATTCGAGCGAAAGGCGGTTCGATACTGTGGCAAGCGTCCAGAAGAGCCACTAGAACTGGACTGGAAGTATGGAATCGATCGTTCATAGCACGTCCTGCACTTCAAAATGAAAGCATACCTTTGGCAGGAACGCCAATTACCCCCCCAGCCCATCCAGCTCCTGCACCTCCAGTAGACATCAGCGAAGCCAGAAAAGAATTCACCAGCATTTTCACAGACGCATTTGAAGCTAGTAGCAGTGATATTGGCGGCAGCTCTTCATTATCAACCACAAAACACTACGACGTTTCGCAAGGCCAAGTCTACGATCCAGTCTTGAACGGAGAAGCGCCTACAGCAGAAGACATGAAACTGCGCATTGCGCGATTCCTGAATCAGGGCGGCGATATCTCTAAACTGTTGGGTACAAGCGAAGTAGAGAGCCACGACAGATTGCGGGAGCGATGGATCCATACAGACCCGGCGGGTGGGGTGGACCGATTCTGTCCGGCGCCATACAAGAATTTTACAGCATTAGGGTACTTGACGCCCGTAGAATTCAACACTGTGATCAATCTTACAAGGTGGCAGGTCATGCGAAATGAGCTGCTGCAAGAGTGGAATTGGCTTTTCAACAATTGCAACACGCGTTCCATTAAGCTCGGCAACGACGTGACTATTCAAATCCCAGAAAGTGGTGAGTACCCTGGTCTCTCATACAAGAACTATCAGGATGCGCGTAGCAAGGTGCAGTCCTTTTTGAAGCTGGAGAACGCGTACGTGCTGGAAATGTGGCGATTGTACACATTGACTGGAATCGAAAAGCTCAAGTATCACGTCGTACAGACAACACCCATTATCCAAAAGCTGATGTGGCGGTTCCATACGAGCGATTCGACGCCCTGGATAAACCTGCGAAAAAGCTATGGAAAGATGGTTCATGCTGAAACGGTGTCCGATACTAAGGGTACCACAGACCTTGGTCCCATTGGTAGCCCGTTTTTGTTTCCAAAGACTAAGAAAACGTCGAACGAAAACAACAAAGCGGAAGAATCTGAGACAATCGCATAATGTTGCAGAATAAACATTTTTTTTTATTTGGTATTTTTCACGCGACTACTACCTACTAAGCTAAAGCATCCAAAAAATCTTGTATAAAAAAATCGCTCGGAAGGTTTTTCCGGCACTATAATGTCACCATAGTTGTAAATAAGAAATCAAAAGGGTCCAGACCGACCCGGAATGTGGCAACACAAACAGACATAATACAAAGCGTGACAGCTGGTTTCAGAGTCAAGAATAGAAACATTGGGTACTTGATGAGCAGTGGTACTTGTTGACCTTCTTTTACTTTTGAGTCCTTCAACGCTCTTCAACGCTCTTCAACGGTGGAGTCTAGAATCAAGATGTCAATGGTTTTTTATTTTGTGTTGGTTCTGTCCAATTGAATTTCATGAATCATGTGACCCACACAGGCAATTGGGATCTTACATTGTACGCGGGAAAAACGGCATCTGAAGACGTCAACGCAAGAATAGAATAGAATGAAATGACAGAAAACAAAGCTTCGAAAGTCCAAAAGAAGTATACGCAAGAAACTTCTGTTAAATAAAAAGAAACAAAACTCAGATAAGCTAGAGAAAGGACCTGAAATCGGGTTTATACCCGGTATCGACTGGTAACAATATTTGAGAGACCATAGAAAAAAGAGTCAATTGCTGGTAATTACAAGACCGTCTCGGTACAAAATTGTATAAAATTTAAGTCAAGTTCCTGAAGCTTATACAGTCTAGGAAGAAACACACTAGCTAGGCTAAGTTTGCGCACTTTAATTTGCCCCTTGGTTTAGGGGCCAACAATTGTAGGCTATATGAATGAAATGGACTGAAATAGAATAGATATTAATTCTGATTGAATTCTTCTTCGAATGCTACCACTGGATTTTTTCTCATGTCTCATGAAACTAGTTAAATGAAAATCAAGTTACATTTCTCTCGAGCAAAGCCGTCTCTAGAATGCGCATATAACACAAGCCGCAATGAACGGCAAAGAAGCGCACTTTAAAAAAAGATAAGAAAGAGGCACTCACATAACATTACATTTACCTACATGTAAATACGTGGCTGTCATATACATTTAAACATGTATGTAAACATGTAATGACTATGGATCAACATGTCTCATTATTTTTAATATTTTAATCAAAAACCAGTGGCACGGCTGGATCGGACTATAGAAGGTAAAAAAAGTAAAATTTGAAGTTTATAAAGCAATTTTCCATGTACCAGCATTGACACCATGCACTGAATTGCCTAACCAGGAAATAAGCACTCATGGCAGAACATGTCCTTCACATCCGTCAGTTCCAGGGCCCGGAACCAAAATGAGACTTGAGCCAAATAACTTTCTTCTAAATGCAAGGAGCAAGGATAACCGGGACTTGAAGTTTTGGAAATTGAAATGAATATAAATACTTCAGTATTCCACTTTGCTTTCTTAATCCAGCATTACAAACAAACAACACAATTTAAACAATAGCATCTAATAGAAATATCACAAAAACAAACCTATCGACAACATGTCACAAACTCCTTCAGATCAGAATTCTAACCAGGATTCCAACACTGCCAACTCAAGTAATCTGGACCTCGAGTCAGCTGCCTCGCCCCAAGCTTACCGCGCACCCACCCGCGAAGATGTTGCCTTTGGCTCCGCTCTTGGCAAGACCGAAACCGCCAAATCCCTTCATGAGGTTGGTCTGTCTTCAGTGAAACCCGTTGCCGATGTCAACTACCCCACTGTCCGCAACCAGAAGGACATTGTGTTCCCAGAAGAATACACCCTGGAAACCGAAACCGGTTTGGTCCCCGTCTCGTCTTTGAGACAGGTTAGATCCCGTGGTAGCAATTTGGGAAATGATCCCGCTAATGATTTGATGAAAAAGTTGAGCCATAAGCCGACTTTGGACGTGCATCGTGAGCAGGGCGCTGAGTATGGTGCTAGTAGTAGCAGCAGCAGCACGACGTTGGACTCAACTGAAAAGGCCGATCCGGAAAAAGACACTGAGTTTGTCACTTTTTTGATTAAGGATCCCCAGAACCCGCAGAACTGGTCTACGAACAAGAAGTGGGTTGCCACTATCATTGCATCGCTGCTGGTTTTCACTATTGCATTTGGATCGTCGGTACCCACCGGTGGTCTGGGTCTCATTGAGAAGAAATACAATGTCTCACTCGAAGTCGCCATTTTGACGTGTTCGATTATGGTCATTGGATTTGCTGTCGGTCCCCTTGTGTGGTCGCCTCTTTCTGAGCAGATTGGTCGTCGTCCCGTCTACATTATTTCGCTTACCTGCTACGTTCTCATCAACATTCTCTGCGCTCTTGCCCCCAACATTGGTGCTTTGCTCGTCGGCCGTTTCCTCGCTGGTGTCTTCTCCTCTTCTGGTCTCTCGCTTGCCGGTGGCACCATTGCCGATATCTGGCGCACCGAGGAGCGTGGTATGGCTATTGCTTACTTTGCCGCTGCTCCCTACTGTGGTCCCGTTGTTGGTCCCATTGTGACCGGCTGGATCAACGTTGGCTCTGGCCGTTTGGACCTGTTCTTCTGGGTCAACATGGCCTTTGCTGGTGTCGTTTCCGTCATGACCTGTCTCATCCCCGAAACCTACGCACCCGTGATTCTCAAAAAGAGAGCCAAGAAGTTGCGCGCTGAAACCGGTAATCCCAACATCATGACTGAGCAAGAAGCCGAGGATTTGTCGCTGACCGAGCTACTGAAGACGGTTTTAGTGCGTCCCATTACCATGATGCTCACGGAGCCCGTTTTGGATTTGATGAACATGTACATTGTGCTCATTTACTCCCTGCTTTATGCCTTTTTCTTTGCCTACCCTGTCATTTTTGGCGAGCTCCATGGTTTCAACGACGGTAAGATTGGCCTCATGTTTATTCCCATTCTCATCGGCGCTCTGTTTGCCCTTATCACAACCCCCATTATTGAGAAGAAATACGTCAAGATTTGTCACCGCCGTGATCCTACCCCCGAGGACAGACTTATGGGTGCCATGATTGGTGCTCCCTTTGTTTCCATTGCACTTTTCATTCTGGGAAGCACGAGCCATGCGGGTATCATCTGGGTCGGTCCTGCTTCATCTGGTATTGCATTTGGTTACGGCATGGTGCTGTGTTACTACTCTGTCAACAACTACATCATTGATTCTTACCAGGAGTATGCTGCCTCTGCACTTGCTGCAAAGGTGTTTATGCGTTCCGGTGGAGGCGCTGCTTTCCCATTGTTCACCACTCAAATGTATCACCGCCTGGGTAACCTGTGGGCTTCATTTTTGCTGGCCTTTATTTCTTTGGCCATGATTGCCATTCCATTTGGATTTTACCGATTTGGTGCCACTCTTAGAGCCAAGTGGAGTAATCCTAAGAACCATTAAGTTGACTTGGAAACAAGCATCTTAGTTCAAACCAAGTATTTATTCTTAACCATTGATAGATAATTAACTAATTCAACACATAATTAATAACAAAATAATCGTCATCTTTCATGTTTCTACTGTATTTATACATTGTAATATCTAAGCTTTGGAGCCACCGCCAAACTTGGCTCTCCATTCCTCAATCTTGGCCTCATCGATTCTAGAAAACAAGTATGCAGGCTTGCCCAGGTTGTGGCCACCATGGATATCAAGGCTGAACTCATCAGGGATCAGACGGGCAGGGGCATTCAGCTGCTCCAAAATCTGAGTCGAAGTCTCAGGCATGAAAGGTGAGAAAATGGCAGACAACAAGTAAATAATGTTGATACCAACACCAATAACAGCAGCAGCCTTTTCAGGAGAGTTGGCAAGCAACGAGTTGTCAAGCTTGTTCTCCTGCAGGAACTGGTTACCGCGAGAAGAAATCTGCATGGCAATCTCAAGACCCTTGCGCTCACTCACAGCCTCCATGGCCTCGTTGTAAGCAGCCAGCAGAGTGTTGAGGTCCTTAGAGACAGACTCGTAATCAATGTTGGCAACGTCGTACTCAGGCATAACCTTGTTGAACTTGGCGCTAACAAACTTGATGAGACGGTTGACAAAGTTACCAAGGTTAGCAAGCAACTCAGTGTTGTTGCGAGTAACGAACTCCTGCCACGAGAACTGAGTATCAGAAGTCTCAGGGCGAGCAGTAGCAAGGTAGTATCTCCAAACAGAGGGAGAGATACCAGTCTCTTGTGCGTTGTTACCAAACACACCGACGTTACGGGATTTCGAGAACTTACCACCCTCGTACTGCAGGTACTCAGTGGTAGACAGGTGATGAAGCATGGTCCACTTCTCCTCAGTTCCGATTTGCGACGAGGGGAAGACAACAGTGTGGAAAGGAACGTTATCCTTACCCATGAACTGGTAAAGCTGGACGTTCTCAGGGTCTCTCCACCAAGATTGCCAATCCTCGAGGTAGTTGGCGGTGATACTCACATAACCAATGCAGGCGTCAAACCACACATACAAGACCTTCTCAGCGTACTCCTTCAAAGGCACAGGGGTACCCCACTTAAGATCACGGGTGATGCATCGAGGATGCAGGCCCTCATTCAACCAAGTATCAGTAATGGTACGACTGTTCTTGGACCACTTGCCCTTCTCCTGAGACATCTTGTTCCAGGCAGCGACCTTATCCTGCAGCTTGTCCAAGCACAAGAAAATGTGGTTAGATTCACGGGGGACAGGGGAAGCGTTATCGACCTTGCATCGGGGCTCGATCAGCTCGAAAGGATTGAGCAGGGTACCACAACCGTCGCACTGGTCACCACGGGCATCAGTGTATCCACACTTGGGGCAGGTTCCCTCGACGAATCTATCAGCCAGGAAACCATTATGGACAGGGCAGTAAAGCTGTCTCATGGATTGCTCCTCCAGCATTCCATTCTCATGCAGCTTCAAAAAGATGTGCTGCGCAATCTCAGTCTGCTGAGGAGTGGTGGTTCGTCCAAAGTAGTCGAATCCAATCTGGAACCAGTCATAGGTCTGTTTGTGAATAACATGGTACTTATCACACAATTGCTGAGGGGTGACACCTTCCTCCAAGGCCTTGGTCTCAGTGGCAGTTCCGTACTCATCAGTTCCGCACACAAACAACGTGTTGTATCCTCTGGTCTTTGCGTATCTGGCGTAAATATCAGCACTCAGCACACTTCCTACAATGTTACCGAGATGTGGAACGTTGTTGACGTATGGAAGAGCCGAAGTAATCAGAATGTTGCGTTCTCCCTTCTTGGGAGCGATCTTTCCCTCGAGGGGCTTGTAAATGACCTTCTGGTTGACGTTAGCCTTGCCAGTGTATTCTGGCAAAGGAGGCAGCTCCTTCTTGACCCATTTACTGCTGGTCTTGAGAGCAGTGGTGACAGCTGGAAGCTCGGAAAAGGATTGGAACCAAGCAGCCCAAGATTCGCTAAGAGCCTTCGTACCATTGACGTGAACGAGTCCAGAGAGACCGCCAAAGAGAATAACCTGTTCGGGAGTCAATTCAGGTTTGGGCGAAGGGACCTTGCTCAAATCAGCAGCAGCCTTTGATTTCAGGGCCTTGTAGATAACGGTTTCCTCGAAGCTGATGACATCCTCATTCGAGGCAGGCTTGGCGGCGAGATATCTAAAAGATGTTAGTTCGGAAAATCCTTAGCATCAGTACATCACTACATACCTGACAATGGCATTGGATTCGAAAAGTGTGGTATTGCTGGAGCTGATAGTGAGAGTAGGGTATTTGACTAAAATTGTTAGATTATGCTGTAGAATCGTGCTGAATCAATACATACTATCCTCATTGACAACAGGGTTCAAGCTGGATCCAAAAGCGGCGGCAGCGACAGCTACTTTGATATTTGCAGAGGCAATGAGGCCATCTTTGGCAACAGGGACCTCTAACTTCAAATCACTAGGCATGATTATGTTTTTGGTTTAGTGATGAAGGAAGATTTGAAATAATGTGAAAAAAAATATAAATTGTGGAGAAGCAAAAATGGAGGGGGGTTTTGCTGGATCAAATATTGGTAGCTGAATTTTTTCAGAGTCGCGAGTCTCTCAAATGACTAAATTGCTTAGTCATGACAGGCAAAGATCTCTGTCACCATGTCGTAGCGACTCTCCTCGATGATGATTGTTTTTGTGAAACCTTCCTAAATATGAGTTCATGATGTTACCAAAATTAAAATTACCTATGACATTTTATAAATTTATGTAAAAAAAAAGAGTAGCAGAAATATCCGGAATATGCAGTAGTAGTAAAAATAAGTATCCACTAAATGGTCGCCAATAGAAAGCTTTTTAGGTATTTACACCTCTGTATCGTATAGGAGGAGGCCCGTAAGGCTTGCATGAATAGTCGTCGACATAAAACTCGTCCTTTTTCTTGGAAGTTGCTGTAATGCGCTCGTTTGCTTTTCCTTTGGGTTTGCCTTCAGAGCCCTTGATGTCAGATTTCTTCTTCTCTGCCTCCTGCAGCATTTCCTTGTTTGGTCCTTTCTTCAAAGTGTCAAACACGCTGGACTCAAGCTCTGGGTCATCGATACCTGGCAAAGGGGGCATGGGTTCGTAGTAAGTATGCTTGTTTTCTTCCTTCATCATCTCGTTGGAAACTCCAGGAATTTTAAATGGAGGGATGAAAGGAGCAGTTTTCTTTTCCTTTTTGAATCCTGGCGCCACCTTTGGAGTATATCCGCCACCGGGTAGGTAGTATTGTTTTTTCCTAAATATCTCCTCATCTTCGTCGTCTTCATATTCCTCTTCGTCGTCTTCTTCATCGTCCATACCAAAATACTCAGGGAAGATGCGAGGAACTCCCATATTCATGGCCATGTTCATGCCCATTCCCATAGGCATAATAGGCATTTCTTTATTAGGAAACAGATTGGGGAAACCGGGAAGACCACCTGGAGCTGGTCCCATTTGGCCTGGTCCAAGCATTGGAACTGGAAAGCCAGGCATCCCTCCCATGATTGGAGCACGCATGAACGGGTACATTTGCATGTTTCCAACTGAGAATATGGACGGAGGAAGTTCGTTTCTTTCAAAGCCCATAAGATCTTGAGGGAAAAGGCCAGCAGGGGGGACTTCATCTTGGTCTCTAGCTGATCCAGATTGGAACGATGAAAACCTCCATACAACAATGATCGCGCTCAACAGAATCGCAATCATAGCACCACGCTGAATGCTTGAAAGGGCCGAATCAATAGTTTGAGATGCAGCTCCTTCAAGTGGTACAGTAGTAGTAGAAGAAGAAGATTGGCTGCGAGTAAGGAAAAATGTCAAACCTGCGACTAGTAACACAAGGATAGGAGCCTGACTCGAAATGAGATCAGTCCCTAGACCACCAGTGGTTTCGTGCAGCACCTCGTCGTCGGAGTCATCCTCTAGCGACAGGTCCCAACCAGCTGGAGTTAATGCATCTCCCTTGTAGTTCTTTGGCGGTTTTGGCTTCTTTGTCTTTTTCCGGTTCAGTGACATTCCGAACTTATTATAATATGGGTCGTTCAACATGGCTGAGCCAGTGTCGTAATCTGGTAGAGAAGAGTATCGTCTGAAAGGCCGTGGAAAGTCGGCATAGCCAGGCAATCCCGGATATTGAGGCAAATGAGAGTATGGAGGAGGCTGCTGCATCATATACGGTGCAGGGCCCGGTGAGACTGGTGGTCCATAGAGGTTATTCGGAGGCATGAATTGTGGAGGCATAGGCTGTTGGTGCTGCATCAATGGAGTAGGAGCTGGGTTTCCCATATTCATTTTCATCATACCAGGACTTGGATTTCCCATATTCATTTTCATCATACCAGGGCTTGGATTTCCCTGGTTCATTTTCATGCCAGGACCAGAGTTTCCGGGATTCATTTTCATCATACCAGGGCCTGGATTTCCTGGGTTGCCATTCACAAACCCGGGGCCTGGATTTCCCGGAGCGCCATTCATAAATCCGGCAGGATTTTCAGGCATGCCATTCATAAATCCAGGACCTGGGTTCATTGGGCTTGAAATTTTGGGAGTATGCGGAAGGGCACCAGGGATGCCTGTAGATTGAATGTGATCTGAATCACCACCGAAAAATTGCTTGGCCTTGTCGGCAATAGATCCCAGGAATTTAAAAATTTGAGGGCCTTCTTGAGGGTTGCTTCCATACTCTTGAGGCATCATTTGCATTGGAGGACCCCCATGCTTTGAAGATCTGGGGGATGGGATTGCTGCTGGAGACTGCAGCGGCATCATGTTTGGCTGGATAGGTGGAGCTGGATGAGATTTAGATGGCAGTTGAAGGAAAGGACTAGATACCTTTTGCTTATGCTGATGGTTTGCACCGTGCTTACGAGACGCGTCAAACTTCTCTTTATCAACCACAACATTCAGCCCTTGGTAGTTCTCAATCCGTTCATCGTCAGAAAGCCGAACCTCATCCCAGTCCCCATTCAATTCCTCGTCGTCATTTCTGGGCATGTTGAACTTGCTGGTACAAGCAGAACTTGAGAAGGGAAGAGAAGTAGAAGGAGGCGGTAGAGTATTAACTTTGAGGGAAAAAAAAAAGAAGAGGAAAGAAAAGAGAAAGAAAAAAGAAGAAGTATAAAACTTAAAGGGACGGATACTTGCGTTAGAAAAAGGTCATGTTCAGCACAGATGGAGTGGTGCAGCGCATAGTAATAATAGAATGAACTGTTTAGTTTTGGATGTTGTATTGTACTTTGGGACATTTGGGTGGACATTTGGATGGGACCTGGAACTTGGACTGATTTGGTATGGTAATGCGTGCCCCTACTACATGAGAAGTAGAAAAATAAATAAGAAGGCAGGTTCACAGCTTGCAAACGGCAACCAGTATCTGTCATCTTATACCTGTTCTAGTAAAGGACAAGTCGTCAATCTTGCAATCTCAGTTCAGGAACAGGCCCTGATGTTGACATTCGGAACTTTGGTTACAAGCCCACGCGTTACCAGGTTTAACCAAAGCAAAGTCTCAGTTTGAACGAGAGACAAAAAAGCTATCAGGATCTGGGAAGTACAATATTATCAGGAAAGTACAATAGAAATTGTACTGACATCCATCTTTCCTGTCAAAATAATAATTTAACGGCCATTAAAATCGCTACCAGCGACGACCACATGCCTTTAGAACTGGCAGCTTGCCCACGCTAAACTAGACTACATCAAACAATTGCATGAAAATACAAGCTTTTTCCATAATTAACACATCCTAGTCGAGATATCGCATGTAACGCTACAGAATAGTCCGCAGTTCAAAAATAGGCGAGTCCTGCAGGATTCACCGCCGGGGAGTGGACCTGGCCAGCCACCTTAATGGGCCATAATCGTATTAACGGTTGTTGAGAAGAGATGGGTTTAACAGAGTATAATCATAAGGTGCAATCAGTATATAGGATTTGCATTTTTCTTTTGACAGCGCAGCACTTTAGTAGAAGATCTCAATAATTCGGAGTTTGTAACATGTCCGAATGATGATGAGGATCACCTTCAGAATTAAGCACTAGCTAGGCTAGTGAAAGGGTTCAATTGTGAATGACATAATCATAATTACTTGTCTCACATAATCATGACATAATCACACAGTTTGGCACTCAAAAATTTTTCATATAAGCAGCGCTCAAAAAAGGCAGGAGATCACTATCACCACCTAAAGGCACGGTTTACGCCACTGTTGAACAGTTGAATCCGACTTGAAGTATAAAGGATACTTATATTTTTTATTCATTGGTATTGAAATCACGTACCCAACTCAGATCCCCAATTGCGACAGGTTTTATAAACAGCACACTACGGCACAATGACTGACGAGGTCAACACAACCCACTGCCGGTTCTACGAGAACAAGTATCCTGAGATCGACGATGTTGTTATTGTGAATATCAAGGAGGTATGTGTGATTTGGTAGTTGTGATTGTGAGGAGATCTACTAACACTATGGCCAGATCGCCGATATGGGAGCTTATGGTATGATGATACAGAGCATTGCAGTTCAGAGCATGCAGACTAACACAATGTAGTCAAGCTATTGGAATATGATGAAATTGAAGGTATGATTCTGCTCTCCGAGCTTTCTCGACGAAGAATCAGAAGTATCCAAAAACACATCAAGGTCGGCAAAAATGAGGTCGTTGTAGTCATGAGAGTTGATACAGACAAAGGTAAGCATTGATATGAATCAGATTGGTTTCGATTCTTCTTGCTCACACACCGGGTGTAAATAGGATACATTGATCTGTCAAAACGAAGAGTATCACCTGAAGATGCCGCCAAGGCCGAAGAGAAGTACAACAAATCAAAAGCAGTACACTCCATTCTGCGTCACGTTGCCGAAAAGCACAAGGTGTCCCTTGAAAGCTTATACGAGACTATCGGATGGCCACTGAGTCGAAAGTACGGCCATGCCTACGAAGCATTCAAGCTCGCCATTACCAACCCCGACACCGTGTTTGAGGGCATCCAGGCCCCGTCCCAGCTGCTCAAGGATGAAGTGCTCCTCCAGATTTCACGAAAACTGACGCCGAACCCCGTCAAGATCCGTGCTGACATTGCTGTGACCTGCTTTAGCTACGAGGGTGTGGACGCTCTCAAGGCCGCTCTGACCGCGGGCGAGAAGCTGCACACGGAAGCCGTGCCTGTCAAGGTCAAGCTTGTGGCTGCCCCGTTGTTTGTCTTGACCTCGGTGTCTATTGACAAGCAGAAGGCTATTGAGAAGCTGGGTGAGGCCATTGAGGTCATCAAGACTCATATTGAGGCGGCAGGTGGTACCCTCGAAGTCAAGATGGCACCGAAGGCTGTCACTGAGTCTGATGACGCGGAATTGGCCAAGCTCATGGAAAAGTCTGAGATGGAAAATAGACTGGTTTCAGGTGATGAGGAGGAATCTGGCGATGAAGACGATGACTTTTCTTAGATGAAAGCGATAAAACATTAGGGAGTATTGTTATGTATTAAAATTATCAGTGTATGTTGAAAACCAGTTAATTCATGATTCATTCTAAAGGCTGCTTCCTGTAGTACAAGAACATCTGGTATGGCAATGAGAGGCCAACTGGTAATGTCTATAATAAGCGGTCAATACTTTCGAGTCATTGGTACAGTGGCCAAGGTCAGTTTTCATGAAAAGAATGAACTAACAAAAATAGTAGGTTCATGTCAACTGGGTCGGATAGTCGCAACATTTAAATAAACATTAACAATTTCTGTGAAATAAAGAATTGCGTAGCAAACGTGTGGTATTTTGAACAAATCACGTTAGTTGAATTTATATACAGATCTTGCAAATAACTATTCTGGTTGACATAGTTGCCTCGAAGCTTAGGGATGGCGACCTCATAGATCTCCGTCAGCATCTTTGGAGCAGTGGAACCAAATGCTTAGTAGCTCAAGGGAAGAGGATCTCATCTGGAAAATCAAAAGAAGTGTATATGATGAATTCAGAAGATCAACTGAGATTGAACTGAAAACAAAAGAGTAAAAGAACTGCATTTTGTGACTTCATCCTATTTATGTACTTGAGAAGGCTCACTATGGAGTGGACAATTGATTAATCACGTGACATGTAAAATTTCGGAGTGAATCAAAGGTTGAACATCCATTTTGATCTTCTTGACATGATCTCAGCGCACCAAGAACAAACAGTAGATAACAGTCGCTCTCTACATTGGTCTATAAAAGAGCTTCATATGTTACGGTAGCATTATTCAGACTATAGAGGTCTTGGCTTGAGAACTCCACATTGTGACTAGTACCAGAAGCGAGTATTTTGATTGTTTTACAACCGAGCACGCTGTGAGTGACTTGAACAGTTGGACCCAAGATCAATTTCAGCAACAATGGCATTTAAACGAAAACGATCAAACAGTCGGGAGTCTTCTTTATCGAACCCCCGTCCATCACTTCCACAAGTGTCACCTCCCTCTCCTCCTCGTGAGATCAAACGAGTCCGACCCCTCTCTCTCCGCAAACGAAGAACTTATCCGCCCAAATCGCCGTTTGGGCGCGTTAAAGCTCGGCGGCAGATCCAAGAACATCGGGCTAGCAGGGATGCAGGAAGGTACGTTTTGAACGGGGAAACGCGCAAGCTGTTTGGCGGGGTAGGAACGGTTGCGGGGCCCTCGGTGTACCATAGCGTGAACAATGCGCTGTATCGAAGAACGCTGCGGTTTTTGGGTGCGGAAAGGGAAATGTATAAACGCCAAAAAATTACAAGGAGGAAGGAAAGGCAAAGGAAGCAGACCATGGCAAGTGAACAGGAAGACAGTAGTTCAATTGAGAGCAGCAGCAGTGATGACGATGACATTGACATATTGGGCCGAAAAATAAACGTTGACTCCTCCTCCGAAGAAGACGAAAACGACGATTCAAGGCTTGTCAAAAAAGAAGAACAAGAAGACTCAGACGATAACCGTCCTGTCACGGAAGACGATGTCATGGACTCCCTCAACCCCAACACCTGGACATTCAAGCACTTTGCCAATTCCGACCGGTACCATACCGCCGTGCTCGATCTTGGCACCCACACCGCGACACAAATCCGTGGCCTCCAGGCCCCCGACGACTACCTCGTCCAGGTCCAGAATAGGGAAAACCCGCCGGTGCCACCGATAGTGCCACACCCAGAGTTGCCGCACGAAAACAGTAGCGAGCTGCTGTCCGCGCTGAGCGTGTACGCGATGGAGCTGTATAATGTGCTGGGGTATAATCAGGTGACTGGGTTTTTGCGGGGTGATGAGACGGCTTTGTTGGCGCTGGGGGTATTGGTGGAGGAGTACGTGAAGGAGATGCTGGGGCCGACGGGGCACTTGGCGTACATGGAGTACGAGGAGCCAGTGGGGGTCAGCAGGGAGGCGCGGCGGCAGATGGCGGTGCCAATGACGACGGGTGCTGGAGACAATGAGGAAGTGCACAGTTTGACGGAGGAAGACGAGTCTGATCCGGACGATGTGCCAGGGGTGGACGGTTTGAATTCGTATGATATCAGAGGGTTTAAGAACCTGACGGTGGTTTCGCATACGGGCATGTCGAGAGAGAAGTCAAAGAAGTATGTGTATATCGAGGACAAGCCTGGTTATAAAAAGGACAAGACCGAGAAGAGTGGTGACCAAGAGGAGAATGACAAGGGCGGTGGTGACCAGGATGAAAAGAGCGATAATGAAGAAGATGGGAGTGACGACAGTGATGAAGCTGGGGGTAAAGACAGGGAGGCTACTTCAAATGGTCAAGAGGGCGAGGCTAGTGAGCCTGTTGTCCATGTTGACGATGAGGACGAAGATGAAGCTTACCAAGAGGAGGACAACAAAGAGGACCATGAAGAAGATGAGGAAGAAGAGTATGAGGACGAGGAAGAGGACTATGTTGAACTCGAACTTGGAGTCGAAGAGGAGGGAGTTGATGAAGAGGAAGACGATGAAGATGATGAAGACGACATTATAGAGTCTATTCCGATTGATATTGAGGAAGAGGAGGGCCAGTACCAATATGAAGATGATGACGACGAAGAAGAAGAAGAAGACCTAGACGAAGATGATGAAGTCATTCAAATTGGACGATACCCTTCTTCTCATTCACATTAATACTGGAATAAACTGTTGAGACACATTCGGCTGCTACAGTCTGCAAAATCACAATTGTACAGAAGCTTTATTCTGTACCTTAAATCTTAAGCCGTGCGCACACAGAGCACACGCACTCCACTGTGTTTTTT
>JAJMHO010000105.1:31020-48921 GCA_030566085.1 Geotrichum histeridarum
AAAAAAAAAAAAAAAAAAAAAAAAAAAAAAAAAGAATAAAACAAGAAATCGAAACCAAAACAAGAAGTACATATCGTAAATGACACAATCAATCCCTCAACTCATCTCATATAACTAATATATAACCGCATAACCGCACCTAATTCTTCTGGTACGCCATATCAGGCTTAGCCGGGAACTGCGCCATCTCATACTCAGCAGCACCATTGCTACCACCCTGAGCTCCAGAAGGAGGAGGTCCAGGAGGAGGACCACCCCTGTAGTTAGGAGGAGGCCCCGGTGGCGGCGCGTAGTTTGTAGTTGAAGAGGCCTCCGTCATTCCCATACCAGTACCGGCACCGACACCTGCTGCATTAGCATCTCGAGCCCCGTCAGTCGGGACCCAGTTGCCATGGGTGTCGTAGTACCCCTGCTGCTGGGGGCCGCTTTGCTGGGGCGGCTGGCCAGCACCGTAAGGTGGGGCGGGGGCAGGGCCACCGTAGGCGGCCTGGGAGTACTGCTGCTGGGACTGGTGGTAGGAGGGAGGTACCATCCAGGATGTACCGTAGAGGGGAGCGCGGCCCTGGCGGGCTCGGCGGCGGGAGGTGGTGCAGATGGTGAGCATGCAGAGGGTGAAGACGATGATGACGATTCCGAGGAGGACCCAGCGACCCCTATAGAGAAGAATGAGTTAGTTTCTTAATCTTGGTTTTTTAAAGATGAGAATTGAGGATGGTGAAGGTGATGAAAGAGGAATTCAAAGTCACTTACCAGTTGTACCAAGTCGAGTTACAGTTGTAGCCATAACAGGTCACATCTATTCATCAAGGTGTTAGAATTGTATAATGTGTTTTGTGGCGTTTTTACTTACATTGCCGCTTGAGCAGCTCGTCGAGTATGACTGGCATGATTTGTTGATAATGATGTGTAGGATGGATGAATTTAAAAAAAAAATAAAAATGGAGGCTTTCTCTAAAATTGAAGGCGGTTGTCTTTTATTTTTTTTTTGTTGTTGTGTTTTTTTGTGGGTGATGGATGGAAGGCGAGAGTGTGACAAAGAGCTGGGTTGAGATTTTTGTAGGCAGCCTTGTCGGTTTCAAAATTCAGGAGATTTGATAGATTGACTGATTGAAACTGTTTTCTAGTGTTGACTGTGTTGGTGAAGAGTCCTTTTTTTTGATTTAAGAAAAAGACCAAGTGTCGTCGAGTGAATATTAAAAAGAGAGAGAGAAAGGAAGAAGAAATAAAAAATAAAAATGAAAAAAATAGTAATAAAAATAAGAGACAATTCAAGTTGATTTTATATAAAACCACAAGAGAGTCAGGGCCAGCCTTAAAATAAACCTGACTGAAATCATATAAAATATCTCACTACAGATCGATCGATATCATCATACAAGTCCTTTTTTGTATTTAAAACGGCGCTAGGCTTAGCGACTACGGCCAGCTGGTTGACAATGCTGGTACGGTATATACTGCTTTTGTGCAGCTGTGCAGAGCGCCTGAGCTGAGCTGAGCTGTGCTGCGCTGATTTTGTCTTGTGCTCGGTTCCAAATTCTCTCTCTTTCTTTTCTTACTTAACAACTCAACTCAAAACGCCACTCCTCTATATACTCTCATTTAAAAAAAATTTCAATTGACCATAAAAGAATAATATCAAAAGGTGAAGGTCACACTTTCATGTCTGCAAAAATAGTTGAGGAGGAGGAGGAAGAGGAGGGGGCTAATACCTAAGATCCTTGGCGTTTTTGTTGTTTTTGCTGTATTTCACCAAATTAACATAATACAAATAGAAAATCCAGGCTCGGCTACTTTATACATATATCAACCCCAAGACACAATACTCCGGAATACATATGAAGGTCTGCAAATATAGTCAAACCGCAGTAGTACTACTGGGTGTGTGGCTTATTCTCATCTCTTCATCATCATCAAAAGAAAAAGTGGCTCAACACCGTTAAACAAATCTATAAAGAAACAAGAGAGAGAGAGGAGGGTCTAGGCCGTTGTTGTTTCGATCGCATACCAAAAAAAGAACTCCAGGCTGGGGAGTGAGCATCTTTCCCCAAAACTTTAATCACTGCAGCAGCAGTTTAGGCCTATATGAAGAATACCAAGCGCAAAGAAAATGCACTTGAAATTGCGTACGTTACAGTGGTAATACATTTTTAAACCGCCATCATACATCATAGACCAGTCTATGAAATCATAGCCTATTGTAGAAATTAATGCAAAAAGACCTCTGTTGCGTCTATTCTCCTGAGACCTTGGTCCTCCTAGGCCTACAGGCATACATGCCTATAATCTTCTCTTTTTTCTTCTGAATTCTTCAAAAAAAAAACCGTCTTATAAGTTAGAACTTCTGATCCATGGCATGGCATGGCAAGCATATATAATTTTTGTATAGTTACTTACACAGTTTACACATAGGTCAGAAAAAACTCAGCCCTTAAATTTATAAATATGACGACAATTCTATACAGATTGAGTTAACGTATGAGCTCGTATACATGTACACAGAAAACTATATATATAAGTAATAGGCCGATTTGCATGTGGGCGTCATAGGGCATGTCACATGATACACAGGTAACAGCCGTTCGAGTTCCAACCCCGTATAATCCATATCCATATCCATATCCATGGATTGGATTAGATCAAGGGTCTTGGAAGAACAGATTCTATACAAGGTTAGAGACTGACTGCAATTCCAATGGTGATTGTTATACGAAACTATATTAAGCACGGATCAATCAAAACATTAAAAACACAAAATAATATATATATAAAGAACTATAGGGCCTACATACATATAAAAAAAAATAAAGAATAGACGAAAAAGTAATATAAAAAAAACGACTCAACGGCTAAATGAAGAAAAGATTAAATCAAAAGAAATAGATCAAAACATAGTGTAATAAAAAAGACAAAAAAAAAAAATAACATCATCATCAAGTCCTAGGCTTGAGCAACGCCGATGCTCTCGTAATACCGTCAATCTCACTCGACAACCGGATCCGTTCGCCTGACAGTCTATCCAACGAAGCCCTGTATGCCTCCTGCGCATTCACAACACTCGCCGGTACTGCCATAGGCACAGAAGCCCCCGCAGCACCTGGAGCACCAGACATCGTTGGCCCAGAAGCACTGCTGTTGCTGTTGCTGTTCGTGTTGCTGGCCTCAGGTCCTGCCCCCAAACTCTTTTCAGCAGCCGTGGCCACGTCAGAAGCAGAAGAAGTGTCGTCGTCGTTGTTTTGGAACTCGTCTTCGGGGTTCTTGATGCCCTCAAACTTGCCCTGCGTGACCTGTTCTCTGATAATGTCAATGTCAAGGGGTCTGAACATCTTCTGGTAGCACTTGAACGCCCAGCGGGGCAGCAAGCACGCCACGACAGCGACCAGGAGGTAAGCCCAGAACATCAGCGAGCCGTACACTTGGGGTGCGGCCTTATAAAATGGGCCAGCGGCGACGAACGCAGTGTAGATACCAGTCCAGAAAAAGACAAGCAGAATCGAAATCAGAACCATGAGCATAAACAGCCAGTCCCACTGGTACTCGTTGATGAGCACGTACAGGTTACAAACGATAATGGCGGACGTGGCTACAAACACACCGTAGGCTTCTCTGTAGTTGTTTTGGATACCAACTGTCGTCACAAATCCACCTGTCCAGAAAATGAAATACGCAAAAAAGTAGCAGACGGAAGACTGGTACAGGCCGTCGAGAATGTACAGCCAGAACTTGGACGCCGTCCATTCCTTGCGCAGAATGCCGCGCTGGTACAACTGGGGGACAGCAAGAGACACGCGGTCGTTCACGTCCTGGTCCAAGAAACCCATAAAGATAACCGGGAGCGACGTAAACGCCAGATTGAACAGCGTAATGTAGGTGTAGTCAAAGAGGTAGGTCGAGTCAAAGTTAGTAGCAATACCGTACCAGAACAAGGTCATGGTGAACACCACGTTCTTGAAAAACAGGTTAGCAGTCATTTCCGCCAGACGTCTATAATCCCAGCGGCCATGGACCAGTAACAATCGAGACAAGAATCGGAACTGGCCAAACGCATAATCGGAACTCATAACGGCTTGTCTGCCCTCGACACCAGCAATACCCACACCAACATCGGCCTCCTGGATCATGGCCACGTCGTTTGCACCATCTCCAATTGAGAGTGTGGTCACATCCAAAGTCTGCTTGACGGCAGAAACAACCGAAGCTTTCTGGGAGGGTGACACACGGCAACAGAGCACGGACTTGCACTGCTTGCCCAAAAGCACAAACTTTTCTCTCAGTTCAGGGGCCAGCACAGTTTCCAAGGCATCACCATCAATAATCATTGCAAATCGGCCGCTGGGCACACTGTGGTCTTTCTTGGCCGCCTCCATTTCTTCGGGGCTGCCTGTCAGATTAAAGCGTTTCAAGAAGTCGTCCAAAATGGTCTCGACCTCGGGCACGGACTTGCCCTTGAACTGCAGCACCAACAACTCCATAGAGTTGTCAAGCAAGTTACAAGAAAAGCCAATATTGATTGCGGTCTCGACCTTGTCACCAGTCAGAACCCACAGCTTAATACCAGCCTGGCCAAGCACCTCGATCGCCTGGGGCACACCATCCTGCAATCTGTCCTCAATAGCCGTACCTCCAATCAGCATCAAATCGCGCTCAATCTCATCTGCCACAATCTCCATCTGCTCCTCACGGTTCAGAATGGCCTGCGACGCCGTCTCGTGGCGCGCTGCCCACTCCTGGTACACCTCCTCGCTCAGCTCCTTCTCCGCCAAACACAAGGTTCTCAAACCCTCGCTCGCAAACTCCTCCAAATGCGCCGCTGTGCTCTCGCGGATCGCCGCCTGGGAATTGGGCGACAGCCGGCTGAAAATGACGTTATCGGCACCTTTGCAGAACAGGAAAATGCGGCCATCGGGCATACGCGCAATCACACTCATGCGCTTACGGGTCGAGTTGAACTCGAGCGTGCACAGAACATCGTAATCCGTGGAAATGCCAAACCGATCCACAATGACACCGTTTCGGGTGCGCTCGGTGAGAGCAAAACCCAGATCCTTGGCCGTGCCTACAAGGGCTGACTCGTCGGGAGACTGAGCCTTGTAAATAAGGCGCTCGCTGCCGTCGGAGGCTCTTTCGGGCAAAACAGAGTGGCAAAGAGACAGCACAGTCAAGAAGTGGTCAACGTTCTCAGCATGAGCCTTGCCGCTGGCTCCCTGCAAATCGTCCACAATCTCTGAGGACACAAAGGTGACATCATCATCGTACAATTGAGGATCATCATAAATGGCTCTTAGCTTTGAAATCATCATGGCTTTATCTTTTGCAATATCCGCAAACGCCGCAGCAGAAACCTCTTCAGAATGGTTTCCATCTCGTTTCAGAATACCAATCATGGCCTCTGTGAATGCCTTTCCATAGGACTTGCCGTCGATGGTACACTTCTTGAACTCCATGACGTTTTGCGTCAGCGTGCCAGTCTTGTCAGAGAAAATATACTCGATCTGACCGAGGTCGTCTGAGATAGACCAGGACTTGGGAGTACAAGGGTAGTCCACCTTGTCGTAGTACATGTAGGTGTCGGAAAAGATGAAAAACGCCTGGAGGGTCTTGATGATTTCAATGGTAATGTACAGGGAAATGGGAATCAAGTTCTGCAGCAAAATGACACTGGCCCAGAAGGTAATGATACCAGTGACAGCAGGGGTGCTGCCAATGGAACCGAATTCGAAATGGGCCGCCGAGTTGTTGGACTTGCCCCAGCTAATACCGTTCACAATACCAGCCACAAGCGCCAGGATGACCACAAAGAAGAAATTGACAATAACAGGAGTATTCAGCAGACGGGTGAATCGACTTCGCTTAGTGGGCGTGATACCGGAGTTCATGATAATCTTTGTCTCCTTACCAGTGTAAACAGCAATTCCAATAACCCACTTTGTGTTACGCAGAGAGCATCCTCTCAGTAACAAATTGTTGATTGATGCAGCTTCTGCACGCTCAGACACGGGCGACGCAGCGTCCTCCAGGTTCTGGTGCTGGTCCCACTTGAGCAGACCATTGTAAGAGTACAAATCCAAATGAGGTCCTTCCGACTCGATTCTAAATCGAGCTCTTTCCAGGTCGCGGGATCGGCGAATTTCTTGAGTGGCACGCAGGGACTGGCGGATCTTCAAGTTGGTTTCACCGTCCAGATTTCGGGTCTCAACATAGCACGCGCCATCAGGATCAGACGTTGACAGAATGACCATATCAGCGGGGACTTCATCGTTGTTGTAGACCTTGATAATGTCGCCGACCTTGACGCTCTTCCAGTACGACCTCTTGAACTTGGCTTCTTGCGGCACGGGCTTGGTGTAGTCAATTACGTTTCCGTCCTTGGCAGCGCGGGAATGGTGCAGACTAGGATTGAGAGAAGCCACACGGGAGGCAACTGTTTCACGAGTAAAAACAGTTCCCAGAGAATTAACTGGCTCCAGCTCTGTACCTTGCTTGGCTTTTCTGGCCTCACGTCGGTAATTCGCCGCTCTCGATGAGTTTTTCATAAACGTCATGATGAACGCCTTTTTGATTGAACCGAGGATTCCAACGAAAAACCGGGTCGACGCCTTCTTGAATCTACGCCACGTATTGACTTGGTCATCGCTTGCATTTGGATTGTGCAGGTTGAAGAGAATGTGCGTAATTGAGTTGTTGACCTCCAAATCTAAAACAGTACGACGGTAATCCTCAATACCGTCTTTGATGGCGGTAATGACAACAATGGCAATAATCGGGACGGCGGCCAGACCGGGATTCAGCACACCGAAAATGGGGAACGCACCAAGAATGACAATAAAGAGGAAATAAATGTTGGCCACATTATGGAACTGGTGAAACAAGTTCTTGGGGATGAAGTTGAGGGGGGTGTATTTCGTGGTTCTGATTTTGTTTCTTGGATACTGGGCGGCGTTATGGCCCGTCTCGGGATCCAGCTCAAACTCGGGCAGAGGCTGGTTGAAGTAGATTGTACGCTCCTTGTCAATGATTTGGTCATTTTTCTGCAAGAGGGTTTGGACACCCGGGACCCGCAAACTAATTCTGCGAAAGACGTCACCGGTACCCTTGACCCGCTGCGAGAGTCTGCGACGGCGAGGGAGCGAACTAACGCGGAGCTGACGGGACGGTACTTTTTCGATTGGAGCGCTAAACGCCGCTGGGGGAGCTTCCAAGCTGGGCTCTCTGATTTCGGCTTGCTCGGCATTCGGCGAGTAGGGATTTTCGAGGACCGATCCTTTTCGGAACAGGTCGACATTGTTTTGATGCGTTTCCAGGTAACGCTGATCGTCTTCTTCTTCGTGTGTGGGCGGAGTTACGGCATAATTGCTTTCATTGCTGCTTTGCTGTGAATGGGCATCGATCTCGGAAGAAACTGAACGAGCCGGGTGGTGGTCGTCACCTTGGTTTGGTCCTTTTGCTGACATGGTGGATTATTAAATTTGTATTACTAGTCAAGCAAGAACCAAACGGATTGTGTGAAGAATTCGTTAGGAGGAGTCAATAGATGAACGGATATGAAATCGATATGGCCTATAAGAATAATAAGGTTAGAGAAATGGAGACCGTGCGTAGAGACAAGAGACAGTATGTAAGACGGCACAGGGCATAACGCTCAATCTTTTGATCAGACACAAACTTACCAATTATAAAGGCATGACAAGATGAGTTTCACACAAATATACTACAACGACAGAGAAGCGAGAAAAAAAAAAAAAAAAAAAAAAGACAAATGTCTAGATAAACGGTATCAAGAGATGGTCTAATTGTTGCTTGGTCTTTTTTTTTTTTTTTGTAGTTTTTCCCCTAATGACAAGGCGATTGTTTTTGTAGATGCGTCGTTTTGGGAGACAAGACGGAAATAGGGGGAATGCAGAAGAGGCTATACCCGACTTTTAGTAAGGTAGAGAATTGAACAACTACAGAATAAGTCGATTGATGGGGGGGGATAGGAATGGTGATGGTGAAGGAAGAGAAGAAGGAAAAGAAGAAGAAGAAGAAAAAAAAAATAGGGGAGTAATGAAAATAAAAATAAAAAAATAAAAATAAAAATGATTTGTAGTATGTATTTAATAATAATTTTTTTTTTTTTGTGAAGATCCGGAACGGGAGAGACGAATGGAATTTAAAGAGTTCGTCGTCGACAAATACAAACAAGCGAAACCAAGCACATTTTTTTTACAAGTCCACCCCTAATATTTATATATTTTATATATATTGTATATAAATATCTATAGGAACAATCAATTTCAAATTTCAAAAATCTTTATACATGATATCTAAAAGATTTGACGTTTTTTTACGAGTCAAGAAAAAGATATCGTTATTTTGTTTTTCATGTTCATTCACCGTCAAAGGGCATATACTATAAAAAAGGCTTTAAAAATCCAAATCAGTCTTTCGTCATAATACCCAACTTACCCTGTTTTATTTTACTAATATGCTATATGTTGACCCATAATCTCAATACCAACAGTATAAACAGCGGTTTTGACTTAGGATTATGAATCAGAAATAAAATATAAAACTGTCTCTTTCGTTTGATTTTGAAATCTGTCTCCGGTTGAGTAGTAAGTGCTAAGTTCAGCTTGGCTTGGTTTTTGTTTTTATCTTGAGTCAAAGAGGCTGTGCGATGGTTACATTGTCAAAAAGTTCCAACCATATATGCCTACTCCATGGGGTAGGCAAAAAGCCAAGCTCTCGTTTACCCAACTATGATGAATACAAGATTTATTATATGACTACCCTTTATTACGTATGATAAACACGTTTTTTTTTTGTTTTTTTTTAATTCTTTTTTATCAAGTGTCAAATAGTTTCCGATCTACAATGAGCAGCCGTTCAATATTATAATATATAAACTAGTTTAAGTTGCTGCTGCCTTGAGTGGTTCATAGCAATCTACAATTGGGATCCTTATATAGGTATGTCTACAAATGTAGTTGGAAATTTTCACAAGCATGCATGTACAATTGTTAGGTCTATGGGAGGAAAAAAATTAATCCACCCCAGACAATTGGATTAAAAGCATGATCTTACACCACAACCCCTTCCTCAACTCATCTTCAATTTACAGACTCATAATTGATTGCATTCAAAGAACAAAAACACACATTTTGATCTGAGGAAAAAAAAGCTCAAATTGATTGATCCATCTTAATAAAAAAAAAAACACATGGTCGACCAGCAGAAAGATGCTCCGGCGTCTCTGGAAAAGAAATCAGGTTCATCCGCATCAGCATCAGCATCAGCATCAACATCAAAAGACCAAGAAGAGGTCGTCACAATTCCAAAATCACAGATCCAGCTCTTGTACGCTCAAATCAACGATCTAGCCAAATCAGTCGCCGAGAAAGAAAAACAAGCCGCCCGATCATCTTCTGGGCGAGCACCAACCGCCTCGACCTCAAATCAAGCACCACCACCACAACGCCAGACTCCAAGCACCCCGACCAAATCGTACACTCCCCGGACCCCCCGCAAACAAGCCTCCTCTCAGCATGCATCCCAATTCGGTGCTGGTGTCATCTCCGTGGCCGGATCAACCCTAACACCTGACGACATCAAATCCCTGTTGGACTCGCTCCCAGTCTATACCGGCGCCCTCGGAGAATGCTTCAAGTGGTGGGCCCAGCAGCTGGAATCGTTTTGCAAGACGTTTAATTTGAAAATGAACCAGATTGAGCATTACATTCCGCAGCTGTTGATCCGGGGCAGAGCGCTTGAGCGGTATAGAGAGGTGCAGAGAGAGGTTAACTCAACCAGCAGCAGCATGGGCAACAATGGCAAGACCGAAAAAACAGCAGAGGGAAGTACAAACACGCCATCGACGACGACAGGAACGTGGTATAGACGGAGCTTGCCTTGGCATGTCCTGAGCAAAGAGCTTTCTAAACTAGATAACCCTGTACTCCGCAGCATCTACATCCATGAGCAGATCCAAAGTCTCCGCAAAACCACTCTAAACCCCAGCAGCAGCAGCATTCTCCCTTCCTCCTCTTCCACCTCCTTCTCGACTGGTCCTAACTTGATCGACGAGCAGGCGGTGACGGCGCTGGTGACCAAGTTTCGCAAGCTCGAGTCGCAGCTAGACCCAGCGCCGCTCGGTGACCGGCTGTACTTGATTGTGGACTGCGTGTTGCCGGAAGCGAGACACATGATTCTGGGCAAGATTTCAGTTGACACTTTATCCGTCAACACGCCTAAACCACAGCATGGCGGTCATGCTGCGATTAGTAAACTGGCGAAGCAGCATCTTATTTTTCATAACGTGGACGAGGTTTGTGATTTCATCTTGATCCATCTTGACGAGCTCATCAAGTCAATCCATGCCTCCTCTACTTCCTCCTCAACTAATGCTACAGCAGCCGCTGCTGCCTCCACTGGTTTTACAATCAGCATTCCTACTGCCACCGCTTCAACGGCTAATGCAAACACGACATCATCGGCCTCATCTTCAGGGTCAGCTTCACCTCCTCTCGATTCTCAAGGCCAAGGTCAAGCCAATGCCAATGCGCCGCTTTGCAATTACTGTAACAAGTCAGGCCATTTAGCAAACAAGTGCTTTAAGCGCAAGAAGAACCGGCAGCGGGAAAAGGTGAAATTGTATGACAGCATGCAGTTGCAGAATCAACAGACTCAAACTCAAATCATTGCGGGTGCTGCTAGTGGGAGTACGGCAACCTTGACACCTTCTGCTGCTACTACTGTCGATGATGCTGCTGAGTCTTGAGAAATGTAAATATATATCACATGTATAGTTTATCTTCATGCATTTTTGTAAAGTTATAGAAACAGACATATTATTTGTATAGTTCAGTTCGATATTATTTATTAATGTATCTAGCATTTATTATCAAATCCCTTCATTACAGTCAATTTGCGAGATTTGCAATATTCGAGATAGTTAAGTTTTGAAGAATAAATAAGAAAACAATAGCATGATCTGGGGGATAATGAATTAAGCCGAAGCACAACGGTCCAGCACCAAATTTGCACTATTGAGATATACACTTTTCGGTTCATTCGCAGGATGAGAATCTATGGGCCCAGCTCTCTAATACCTAAAAGCCCCTGTTCACCCTGTCCTGAAACAGCATATTCCCTGATTCCAATCCCCATTGCTTGAGCTTGCTAGCAGCCGACCACCCCTCCCAAGAGGGAGAAGAGAGACAGACTCTTTTACCACTGCCCATTCAGCCACCCCTCTCTCTCCGCCTTCTCATACACCTCCGTTTCATCATACAACTCAATCAGCTGCTGATCCAGCGGCCGAGCTTTCGGGTACGAGAACCGTCTATACTCATCAAAAATCATGGTCAGCGACCAGTTCTGGAGCCGCCGAATACAGCCCACAAGACAGCCGGTGCGGTGCTTGCCGCGGTTGCAGTGGACTAGGAGCGGGTGGTTGATGGGGTTGAGAGCGATCTCGAGGGCCTTGGAAATGGTTTCATGAGAAACTAGGGCAAAAACGAGTTAGTGGATGATGCATGGATGGGAATAGAGAGAGGACATACCGTGTACAAAAGGCTCTTTGTTGCCTGACATTCCGACTTGGAAAAATTCAATTCCGTTCGCTTCAAGAAAAGCCGTATTCTCTTCGGGGTACGGTTCCGGAATCAAGACCCTATAAACAAACAAACAGCTCTGTTAGCACACACATACCCACCATAGGAGTATAGAAGAAGAAGAAAAAATTAACCTACAGAATGCTTTTCAGTTTCAAGCGCTCCAAGAACGCAAAGTTCTCAGGCCGCGGGAACGAGCTTCGGTACACTCCGTTCACGACCATGCTGAAGTTTTCGGGTGTCGAGTTGAGGTCGTCTTTCGTAAACCTCAGATTCAAGATACGGCCGCCGTCAGTATCTGCGTTGGTGTCATCGTCATTGTTACTTGTGGTGGGGTGGTGGGCATCGGTATATGGTTCTTGCTGTTGTTGCTCATCATGATGCGCATGTGGGTGAAGATGTGGGTTGCTGAGATCTTGGTCAACCCAGAAGGAGGATGAAGCGTGGTCTGTTGCCATTTTTGGAGGATGGGTATGATTATAAAATAAATAATGAAGTTGGTTGTATGGTATTAGGTCGTGGTGTCTATGGTTGTTTAAGCAAGCAAAGGAATCGTTGCTTGATGAGGATGATGCTGTATGTTGAGGCCACTAATGAGCTAGCTCTAATGCTATTTAAAAAAAGACCCTAATATAGTTTCGACGATGCTAGTAAACACTGGTATATGGATCACTGACTTAGGTTCGATAATCTATCATGTAGGTTGGTTGTTGTATCATGGATGGGCGTTCAATGAGAGAATGGAATAGAGAAATGAGAGGCCGAGAGGGAGTGAGGACTGGTTTTCTGCATAGTAAATGAAACTTTTACTATGGAGGATAATCAACTGCCATATTTAAATTGTAGAACTCAAGTAGAATTGTGCAATATAGAACAATTCTACAAAAAAACCCTGGCCCTGAGATGTTGTAGGTTGGTTCCATGATTCCATGTGTGGAATTCAAATCTGCCAATATGGAACCAAGTATGAAGAAACGTCTTTGATATATATTCATTCTGTTATTAACATCATTCCAGATCTTATTTTGTTTATTCCAGACAAGGCTACTAAACAAGGTACACCTCAAGAAGGTTTCCTTCCATCCTAGTCTAGAGTTGACGAAATGTTGGAAGGAGACAAGGATCCATCTAGCTATAAAGTTTCGTATTGTATCTAGGTTTGAAGTTTAAGCTGGTATTCTAAACTTTCATAAAGATTTGAATTCCTGGTCAGTTACAGTTCTGACAAGCTTTTCATTGCGTCACTCTTAATTTTGAGATGTATGAAGATCAAAAAGATCAGATAAAACCCGAGTACACCTAAATCATATTTCCTATTTTAGCACAATCAAACTCAAACAAAGATTAACCAATAGAATCCTTGATCTCGATCTAAGGGTATTGCTTAAAGCGGATAACCAAGGCAGCCAATATATGACGCCCAGCCCGTATACTGTTGCCACCCATGCGAATGACCTTTTTCTCCGCTTTGCACTTTCTTATCTTTAGATTTCGCCTTCAGCAATAAAAACGTGTTCCGTTGACGAGGATAATTCCCAGACTACAACAATAGAAGTTTCGCTGAATATAAAAATCCTTTCATAGTTGAATGGAACCCCAGTATCAAAGCTTCCAAGACAAAGATCTTCAAAGGGTGTCAAACCCTAAAAGGCACAATCAATCAATGGAAACCATCAGATAATTCCAAATCGGGTTATTTACCCTGTGCTCAGGCCCCCAACCACCCTCTCCGCAGTCCCGATGAGATAAAATAGTATGTTGCTATAGCCTTAGTTGATCACCACGAGTATTGTCGCCTATTATTTATAACTCGTAAACATATATAAAACATCCTGTCTCCCCCTCTCTTCCTTCCTTCTTCTTTAGCTTTTTTGCACTTTTTCTTCTTCTTCTTCTTTTATTGTTATTCTAAGGTAGCAAACTCTCTCATTACACACACCATGCCAACCAAGCTGTCGCAATCAGAACTGGTCCCTGCACCAGGTGACGTCGGAGCGCTCGCCAACCGCATCAACAAAGCCACCCACAGTATCCACAACCAGATCAACAACCTTATCAGCATAAAAATGGTCTTTGCGCTGCGCGATCCTCGCATCTACCGCCAGGGCGTGCAGTCCTTCTACCACGTCTTTAAAACCTTCGAGGAGTGCTGGCTCGAGGAAATGGAGAAAGATGGAAGGATAGCCGACATTCTCAAGGAAGTGTGGACGCCAGCACTCGCCCGCACAGAGCCACTGAAACGAGACCTCAACTTTTATTACAATGACGACGCGTCCAAGTTTGAAACCCCCATCATGGCACAGCAGATTGACTTTGTGCAGCATATTCGCAAAGTGATCACCGACAAGCCGCACCTGGCCCTTGCGTACGGCCACACCATGTACCTTGCTCTCTTTGCCGGCGGCCGTATTCTCCGGTCCAGCGTCATGCGGTCAGCGGGGCTGTTCCCCCAGGTTGAAGGGCTTTCGACCGAGGAGGTGGCGTTGCGGGGCACGAACTTGTTCCGGTTCGAGGTGGACGACGAGGATGCTCTACGTCTGGGGTTCAAGTCGCGCTACGAGCTGTCTACGCGGAACGACTTGACGGAGCAGGAAAAGAGGGAGATTATAGAAGAGTCGGAGGAAATCTTTAGGCGGAACATTCAGTGTGTGACGGAGATTGGGGCCAAGAACGCAAAGATCATGACTCAAAAATTGGGATACAAGGCGTTCCAGGCTACCAAAATCATTCTGTTGGCGTTCCTCATTTTCGCACTGTTTTACCAACTGCGACGGTTCTTCTACTAGGCTTCATGTGTCGTTTTTTTTTTATCATCACTAGCATGTAACTTTTCCTTTTTGATCTTTTCATGAAATGCAAATTAATAAATATTGTACTCGCTCAAGTGTGGAGGAACTGGAATCTCGATATCCAACTAGAAGGTTAGTACTTGTAAACAAACGTAGAATAGTCAACATACAGACAAGTATCCTGATCGGAGCGGTGAGATGAACCGCACACTTTTGCCCCGATCCCGCAAATCACGATTCACATCTTGAATATACTCTTCCAGCTCCTTCAACCTCCTCTTCGAATGCGGATCCCTTACCAAATCCAACAACCAGCAAAACGCCAAATTAAGCACGAAATCAACAACGTTCCAACCGCTGTACGGCGACAAAGCCTGTAACAAGTACCCGTTCACGCGCTGTACTATTGGCCTCAATTCGTCGTGCGATAGATAGAGTTTTAGTGGAGAAACGGAAGATAGCGCGATACCTGTCGTTGAGCTGGTCTCAGGGTTATTGTGGTCATGCTCGGGAATAAGAGCGCCAGCCTCTTCGCCTGGGAAGTCAGTTGAAAACTGGGGGACCAGATCGCCGTACGTGTGGAACTCTCTTGGTATCCTCACTATGCGCGTTGCTGTACTTGCATTTGTCAATTCAGGGTCCGATGACGAAACAGGAATATAAGGATTCTGAAAGTGGGTGAGCAGAACTGGTGGCTGCTGTTCATCGAGATCAGGGAGGTGATAGCCTAGCTGCTCATCCTGCTCGTCTGAGGTTCTTAGGACATATTCGTGGTAGTTGTAGAACTTGATGGAGGTATCTTGTTGCTCCTGCTCCTGCTGCTGCGGTGGGTTGTTTGGTTTCTTTTCTTTGATAGATTTGACTAATGTGGCGACAGATAACGGCGGCATTTGTAAGTGCTGGAGTGATTCTGTAAGAGTGAGAGGCTGACTCTCTTTTAATAAGAGATTGGTAACACTCTAGCTGGCTTCAGGAGAAGTTCTTTTGGAAATAAAAAAAACTTGATTTCGAAGGTTTAGTAAATTTAGTGGCTGATGATTAATGTAGTATTAGAAATTTAAACTTACCCATCATCAGTCAGACATTACTACGCTTTGATAATCACCGGATGGAGCACTTACTACTTACCAAACAACTCTTCTTTGCTCTTGTTGCTTCTAAAATATAAATATGAGAACTTTCCTTCCTCGTCTACTACTCAAACAGTCTACTTCTCAAGCAAGATCTACTACTCTTCTACCTTTATCTCAACCGCTTTTAACTCAATTCCTGTGCCCATTGCAACAACACTTCAAGGCACCCCACACACACCTACAATTCAGAACAATGGCTTCCAAAACTGCTCCTGTACGTCTGTTTGTCAATTGCTTCAATTGAGCACCTTACTAACTTCTATAGACCTCCGGCATTACCTCTTGGGCCAGCGGTGATGGCCACTTCAGAAGAAAGCCCGTAAGTACCTTATCTAAACTTTTGTGCCGCCCATATTTTCAATGCTAACGACCTTGCTTAGTCCTCTTTCCGCAACTCCATTTCAAGCGCCCCCGGTGCCGACTTCCCTCCCGAGAAGGGCCGCTACCACCTGTACGTGTCCTACGCCTGTCCCTGGGCCCACCGCACTTTGATCACTCGTGAGTTGAAGGGCCTGCAGGATGTGATCAGCGTCAGCGTCGTCGACTGGTACATGGGCGAGGGCGGCTGGCGGTTCACAACCCCCGACAAGGTCCCTGGCGCCACGCCCGACCACTTGTACGGCTCCAAACAGCTGCGCGAGATTTACTTCAAGGCGAACCCGGAGTATGAGGGCCGGTTCACGGTGCCGGTGCTGTGGGACAAGAAGACAGAGACCATTGTGAATAATGAGTCGTCGGAGATCATTCGAATTCTGTATACCGAGTTTGATCAGTTTGTGGATGCGAAGCATAAGGGTGTAACATATTACGCAAAGGATCAGGCAGCCAAGATTGATGAGCTGAATACGTGGATCTATGATGAGATCAACAATGGAGTGTACAAGTCTGGATTTGCGACCACCCAGGAAGCGTACGACCAGAACGTTCAGATCTTGTTCAAGGCCCTGGACCGCGTTGAAAAGATTCTGAAGGAGTCCAATGGCCCTTACCTTTTAGGCCAGGAGTTTACTGAGGCTGACTTGAGACTGTACCCAACGCTAATCAGATTTGATCCGGTCTATGTCCAGCATTTCAAGTGCAACATTGGTATGATCAGGTACAACTACCCCGCCATCAATAAGTGGATGCAGCATTTGTACTGGGACATTCCTGGGTTCAAGGAAACCACCAACTTTGACCATATCAAGTTCCACTACACAAAGAGCCATCCTCAGATTAATCCATTTGGCATTACGCCTGCGGGTCCTGTGCCTGATATTCTTCCCAAGTCTGCTTGATTAATTGGTTGTCTATTAATAATGGGGGTACTTGTCTATGTGGTGATTCAAATATTTACATGAGCTTTTGTTTGATAAATAAGGTGTAACTGTGAAATGAAAAACAAAATGCAGCGCTTAGTATTCCGTTTGATGAAAATTACTTCGCCGAACTAGTTGCTAGTTTCTTTTCGGTTTGGTGGACAGCTCGAACCAGCTCAGCTGGCAAGTCGCTTGTCGCTTCGACGCTTGCCGTGACCTGCTCAATGCGCTTCGTATCCAATATGATTGTTTCTTTGACGGCGTTTTCAGACTCGAATTTAGGGCACCCTTCGTAGGCCTGATTGAGCGCTTTGCTGGGTGTGAACTCAAGGTGGTCCTCTTTGACAAGGTAAGACAGGTGCTTTGCACCCTCCCAGGCTTTCCAATTACACCAGGCGCGGTAGAGGAGGTAAAACCCGGGCAGGTTTGGAATAACAGGGATTAGTCCAACAGGCAGCGTAAACGGGGCTAGACCAAGTGACAGCAAAAAGTATTTCCAATGGGTTGCTGTTCCTTTGGTGGCCAAGCGTGTCACAATATCGAGTGACTGGGCCTGTGTCAGTATATTGCTTGGGTACTGCACCTCGATCCGATGAATCGTCTCCACGTTATCCTTGATCTTTTTCAGCTCTGACACCGACACATGCGATGCTTTCTCCTTTTCCATTTCCTTCACTTTCCGAAGCACCGCTGATTTGGACGGGATCGACTTGAGGGCGTACTCGTCGTACGGCACCTTTTCCAGCGCCACATTGGCCCACCGCACGATTGTTTGCTTCCATTTAGCAGGCGAGTTCTCCCAGCTGGTCCAGAGCTTGCGGGCACGGTCTGCAACGCGGTCGTCGAGTCGGGGCGCTTGCCGGGCCGGGATTGTGGTAGGACTGTTGTCGGAGGCAGCGGCGGCGGCTGCAAACTTAGATCCAGGTGCTGCTGCTGTTGCGGCCTTGGCTCCAGCCAAAACCGGGGGCACCAGGTGCTGGGTTTGACAGAAGACGAAGGCAGACTTGGTCGACAGTGGCACGACTACAAACCTCATTGTAGAGACTCCGAGACGAGACTTTTGACGGACAGTGAAAAAAAAAAGAAACGAACC
>JAJMHO010000105.1:49021-69142 GCA_030566085.1 Geotrichum histeridarum
TTTTTTTTTTTTTTTTTTTTTTTTTTTTTTTTTTTTTTTTTTTTTTTTTTTTTTTTTTTTCCAAGATTTTTCCGCAGCTCACGCATAAGCCCACACACCCATCTTAGCATCAATTGTCTCTACTGTTTTTATTGCTGAAGGCGGTATTTTAACCTTCCCACACTCTTAACAGTTGGAAATTTCATTTCATCTACATCTCATCTGCCGCTTCTTTCTTAAATTTCACTTTTATTGTTCATCAACATTTCATGGCCACTTCACCTGCTTATTTGCCTCCAATTCATCTCTGATAACTGGTCTTTGTTTGCCAGGAAACCAATTTGCGTGAAAAGCCGTCAAAACACCAACTTCCCCTTCTCCAGACTCTTGACGCACCCCAACGTTCCTATCTACTAGCTTCTGAATTTTTCGCCTCCTAAAAGTACGGGCCTTAGTTGCCTTTGCCACCCAGTCCACCGTATTCACATCAATAAGTCGGCTGTAATTTATTGTATTCAACCTGTCAAACCAGCATCCGCATCGAACACTGCCCACTCCGCCTTGAAAACCACTCAAACATGTCATCAACCACGAGTGGCCACTCTGGAAGTCAGTTCACAGACCAGTCTGGCGACACACTGCATCCTCTAAGTACTGGCCACTCGTCCTCTACCAGCGTGTCTCCTGTGCATGCTGTCAAGTCCAAGCCAAGTTTTTCGACTTTGGACAATGCGAGCCACTCAAAAATGACATCTCGATACCATCGCGTAACGCCAGTCTCATACCCACACGTTGTGCGACCTGTGCCTGTATGGATTGCAGACCAGACTGGTAACAGCAAAAAGACGTCAATGGCGTCGGTCATTTCGACTTCGACGCTACCGTCGTCTGCTGTCCCCGAAGATGATCCAACTTTTCCACGTGCATCAACTAACAATCAAGAAGAGGAGGAGGATCAGGATGTGCTTACGACCATTACATCTGTCGATACCCATGCGAATAGCAACATATCAAATGGCACGGTTTCGGCACCACCGACCATGGCATATAAAGGAAAGTCTGTGACCTTTTCGTCAAGACAGCCAGAGTATGCTGTCAGCCCGGATGATGCTTCACTAGGCTACTTTTCTGCACACCCTGAAATGATTGAGCTTCCTTCAAGTAGAGAAAGTGATATTTCACCCCGAAATCCCTCATTCCGGCTGCCTTCATTTCCTGCCAAGCCCCAAGTTTACCAGCCTCGCATCGCATCAGGTGCTACTCGATGGACGTCTTTTGTCAACAACACGTTAAATGTGCAGTCGCTTAACGTTGGCACTCATAGAATTGACGAAGAGACGTTGAATCAGCAAGCAGACCTGAGTGGTGAATGGGGCGGCAGCTGGGACGAAGAAACGCGGTGGTCAACAAGCAGTCGCAGCCGGTTGTTTGGATGGCTATTTTGCTTTGGCACTGACCGGCATCGTCTCAAGGAAGCAAAAAAGCCAGATGCTAATAAAGAAGGTAACTTGGCTCACTCGGCTACCCAGTTTACGAGGCAGTTTATTCGAGACCGCTCTCGTGACGAGTGGAAGCCCAAACTCATGTCCATCCTTCTCAACAACCCCAATGTTCCTCTGGCACTCCGTGCCATCAATTTTATGCTGTCTGTGATTGCGCTGGGACTGGCTGGCGCGGTCTTTGTCAAGTCACATACAGCGAGTCCAGCCATTACCCAACAGGCATCGACCATTATGGCTTTATGCTGTCAAGCCACTGCATTGGTGTACCTTGTCTACATTACTTACGATGAGTACTCTGGCAAACCACTAGGCCTGCGTGATGCCAAAGGCAAAATCCGGCTCATTATGCTTGATCTGCTCTTCATTATCATCTCTTCGGCTAACTTATCCTTGGCATTCAACACTCTGTATGATCCTTTATGGATCTGCCAGAACGGACTCATTGACTCGGAAATCCTCTCCAACCCGTTGTATATCCCATACAACTCTACTATCTGTAAACGACAGCGAGGACTTGCGTCTTTCATCTTTCTTTCACTCATTTCCTGGATCATCACCTTCACCATTAGTATCTTTCGCTTGGTGGAACGCGTTTCCAAGTAACCAACATTTTGTCTTGCATTATCATGATCATGTCTTTTTTCTTTTATACAGTTTTTCCTTAGTTTTTATATTTATTTTCCAGGTTTCTTTTCATGAAATTGATTGTTCTTAAACTAAATCTTGATTGCTCATAAACTTGGCGATGAAAGGAGGAGACAGATCGGTCACGTGTAGGAATAATAACGCTTTTGATTCTTCTCTGCTCTCCCATCTCCCCTCTACACAAACATCATAAACTCAATGCCTCCCCAGCCTCCATCTCAATTGCCACGGGCAGACGATTTTCAGGCCACGTAAGTTGATTTGTTTTGATTTTCATCTTGTTCAGCGTCTGTTGTTTGATGATCAAAATGTATCGCCATCATCCAACTCTGTGAAACTAACACACACTACTTTAGATGGGCCTTCATTCAGAATGGAGTTGACCAGATCCTGAAAGGAGATCTCAAGGATGGGATGGATCCCAAGCTTGTAAGTTGACGAGCCGTCTTTGTTTGAGTTTGACTAACCGATGATTGATAGTACATGAATATCTATACGTATGTTGTCGATAGACCCTTGTTGAAATGATCGCTAACACAGAAGTAGCGCAATCCACAACTTTTGCGTTGCAAACGGTACTCTTCAATCACACAAGCTCAGGCTTGTCACAAGAGGTGCTCAACTGCTTGGAGCTGAAATCTATGAAGGGCTCTCTGCATACCTCCAGGAACATCTCCATGAAATCAAAGAGGAATCAACATCGTACAGTGATGAAAACCTCATCCAATTCTATATCCGCACTTGGGAGAGATATACTACTGGTGCAAGGTTCCTGAACAACATTTTTGGTTACCTGAACAGGCATTGGGTTAAGCGTGAACGTGAGGAAGGTAGAAAGCACATTCACGATATCAACACACTCTGCCTCATTCGATGGAAGCGGGACTTGTTTGATGAAACTCACGAAGCTGTCATGGAGGCCGTACTCAAAACAATTAGAAAACAACGAGATGGTGAGGCCATTGCAACTACAAGCATCCGCAAGATTGTCCAGTCCTTTGTTGCCCTCGGTCTAGATGAAAACAACATTCGAAAAACGAACCTGAGTGTCTACGTGGACGCGTTCGAAACACCTTTCATGCAGGATACTCGCGAATACTACGTAGCCGAGTCTCAGGAGTTCCTGGCCAGCAAGGGTGTTGTCGAATACCTCAAGAAAGCCACAACTCGTCTCAAGGAGGAAAGCGGTAGGGTGGATATGTACCTCCACCCTAGCAGTGAGAAGACCCTCAACATTGTGTGCGAGCAGGTTTTGATTGCAGAGCACGCCGCGGCAATACAGGAGGAGTTTCTGCCTTTGCTTAAGGCAGACCGCGAGGCTGATATCAACATCATGTTTTCTCTGCTCGAGCGCATTTCGGGTGGCTTGGAACCCTTGCAGAGCAAATTGAAGGAATACATTAAAGGCCAGGGTCTGGCTGCGGTCGAGACTCTGGTTACAGAGACTGGTAGCAACCCGCTAGAGCCCCAAGCGTACGTAGATACTCTGTTGAAGGTCAACAACAAGTACTCTAAGCTGGTTCAGGTGGCGTTCGGCAACCACAGTGACATGGTACAAGGTCTTGATGACGCCTGCCGCGAGTTCATCAACACGAATAGTGTTACAAAGCCTGCCACAAAGGGTCCATCGAGAGCTCCATCCACCCCTGAGTTGCTTGCCAAGTATAGTGACAGTCTCTTGAGAAAGTCAGCAAAGACTCTGGAAGTAGCCAACATTGATTCGGCTTTGTCTGGTGTCATGTCTATTTTTCAGTACGTCGACGACAAGGATGTTTTCGAGAAGGCGTATTCCCGTACTCTTGCTCGTCGTCTCGTGAACAATACGTCTGTGTCTACTGATGCTGAGACTAACATGGTGTCCAAGCTGAAGGAGATCTGTGGTTCTGACTACACCAACAAGCTGCAGCGCATGTTCCAGGACATGATTGTGTCTGGTGAAATGCAAAGCTCTTTCCGTGACTTCCTATCTAACTCTGAGTTTAAAGCCCCCGGTGAATTTACGCCATTCGTTGTTGCTGAAGGTTTCTGGCCTCTTCCTAGTTTCACATCCACTTTCAAGCTCCCAGAGGAACTTGTGCCCGTGTTCAACAAGTTTGTGGCGTTCTATGGTAACAAGCACACTGGTCGTAAGCTGAACTGGCTTTGGAATTTCAGTAAAGGTGAACTGCGCGCCAATCTTACCAAGGGATCAAAGGTCGGTCACACTTTCCAGGTCTCGATTTTCCAAATGGCGATTCTGCTTCCGTTCAACGACGCTCTCGAGTACAAGATCGAGCAGCTGCGTGAAATCACAGGTCTCGACAACGATATCCTCAACAACTCGCTCAGCATTCTCTTGAAAGCCAGAGTGCTTACGCAGACCCCCGCTGACGCCCACTGCGGCGACGACGGCACTACCTACACCGTAAACACAGATTTCAAGAACAAGAAGCTGCGCCTGAACCTCAATATCCCTCTCAAGTCTGAGCAGAAGAAGGAGACGGACGACACGCAGAAGGCGATTGATGGCGACCGCAAGATGTTCTTGCAGGCTGTCATTGTGCGTGTGATGAAGGCCCGCAAGGAGCTCAAGCATGTCCAGTTGGTGCAGGAAACCATTGAGCAGTCTAAGAAGAGGTTCACGCCCAAGATCCCTGTTATCAAAAAGTGTATTGATGAGCTTATTGATAGAGAGTACTTGAAGCGACTTGAGAACAACAGGTACCAGTACCTTGCATGATATAACGGTGGACTAGCAGGTGACGTGTGTGCATGTGTGGACTGGCGTACAGAGCCAACGAACGAACGAACGACGACGAATGATGTCTCTTTATTTTTTTTTTCTACTTTTTCTTTCCTTTTTTCATTTGTTTACCATTTTCCTCTGTGTCTCTCTAGATTACTTGCCAATTGATCAAGAAGTCCATAAAAATTATAACGAGAAAAGAATAAAAAAAAAAAAATTGTCTACAACTAAATGCTTAAGTTTAAAACGAAGTAAAAAGAATACAATTAAGTAGATATTAATAATGATAATACAAACGAAAGAATTGAATAATTGAATGAACGCTTGAATTATGGATGAAATGCAATGATTGATTTAGTTTTTAGTACTGCCGCTGTTTCTTCAAACGTTGATTTGAATATCTTGAGTCGCTCCTTCCGCCACACGCTCAATCTCCTGGTTCAAAGCCAACACCCAGAGATCTCTTTCCTGCCTCGACCGCGTCAAAAATACCATGCTGGTACCGCTGACACCCAACCGATTCGCCAGCCTTAATTTCATCTTTTGGCTCTTTTTCGCATGGTCTTTAATGGGTCTCTTTTTGCCAAACCACAGCACGAAACACCGGAACCCCTCGTCCTCGTTCGATTTCCAGCCGTCAGCGTACACCCGTGGAATGAAATGCGAGCCCGGGTTCTGCGCGTCAAAGGACTTGTCTCGCCCCTTCAGCATGTCTGTTTCGGTAATGGGGCCGGAGTAGACGTAGCATGAGGAGTCAGATAAATCAATGGCCTTGTAGCGCCTGTGATCAACGCGCTCTTTGATCTTGCCCACCGCCGTGCGGTCGTAAACTGAAAACAGTAGCAGTTGGCCTTGGCACAGCACGACGTGGTACTTTCGGAAGGAAGCATACTTCTTTGGTTTCTGGTACAAGGTGCCGTTCAGAGTAATGCTTCTTGAGAGGGCGTTGCCGCCACCAGGGAACATATTGGCGTCGGCTATACTGTTGGACGTGGTCTCCCATTTTGGCGCATCAATCAAGAACGGATCAACTCCGTCTTCCTCTTTGTGAAAATTAAGGCGCTCAAGATTCATTTGCCGGACCTCGTGCATCCGGGCCACATCTTCAAACACGCGGCGTTTCCAATAAGTTGATAGCTCCTCCAGTCGCTTGATCCACACATCGCGGGTAGTCTTGTTGTAAGCTTGCAGTCGAATAATGCGCCCTGTGGCCATTGTCAATTCAAACATGCCCTCTGTATCAAACTTGAGTGGGGGAGACGCAAATAAAGGCAAGTCGTTGTTCGCACCCCCGTCCGACACTGTATTAATAGCCACAATCTCACACATATCCAAGAACCCCTCAGATGTTCCCAGAAGCGACACTCTCCGTTCCATTTCGTACAATGCTGCAATGTCATGCCGGAGCACGTCGTCAGGGTCATCGTTTCCATGGAGCCACTCGATTTCGCCGTCTTCGTTTGTCTTGTATGGTGCAACTTTATAAACCAATGGTGCGTTTTGGTACACTTTGTCAAGCTGGAACTCTCCATCTTGTTGTTCTAACAAGCCAGTTTTAGACGAAATCAATTTAATGGCATCATCGGTCGACGGGCAGGGTGGCAGTGCATGGCTGGTTTTTGAAAAGAACATGAGGTTATCGTGAGTATGGAAATAGAGCGTCTTAAAAAATAGCTTGTTAAGATGTCCCCTATTTCGCTTGACTTGGCCAGTCCATGTTGTAAGTCTCATCAGATAGCCTTCAATAGGATCAGGCTCTTCCATTTCAGTCTGATCTTCCAAAGTCACAAACGAGCTATAAGGTTTCTTCAACCTAATTTCCAAATCATGGGTCGAGTCCAACACCCAATTGTAATAAAGAGCTTCCTCGTTGGTTTCATCTAGCCACTCAAGTCTATCATACCTTCTCCACGCCAGACCTAGTTTATTCTTGCCAATAATGTTCAAAATATCCTGCTTGGTGTATCCGCAGCTATTGAACAGCTTCACTGTAATGCCAAAGAGATAAATCATTAACGGGCTAGCGGCTTCAGCCGCATTCGACCTCATGTCTCGGTAGCTTAACTTTTGCGCGCCTTTCTGTCGTGCAGTCAAAACCTTTTCTTGCTCTTGCTGAATCATTTTCAGTGGTAGTATGACTTGTATCGTAAATCCCAAATGAGGGATACCTAAAGTCAAAACAGGCGTTTTCCGGATACCAAGCGTTCTCAGAAACAAAGCAAGCCAACGAAGCGACAATGCATGGGACCTCGCTCTTAGAATGTAAAAAAGGGTGCCCTTGCTTGAAGATTTCCAAAATACAATAGTCTTGTCCAATGTGGAGTAAAACTTGACCTGCATGTCTGAAGTCAAAAGTGTATCGATCTTAGATATACTTTTGGCCATGTTCTTTTCAACCTTGGCAATGTAGCGGGTATCATAAAACTGCAGCAGAATAGGCGCGGCGTCGTTTCCAGTGTTTCTTGCAACCATCACATACTCCTTCCAGCGCTCCAACACTCTGGTCTCAATATGTTCGACCTCATTGAATTGGGGGCTGACATACTGCGCTTTGCTGGCTTTAACCATGACCAAGAGCTTCTCAGCAGCGATGATTTCACCAAACTCCTTGCGAGCAAGAAATTTGCTCAGACCTTTGTCAATGACCCGCTCGCTAGGATTGGGTTGTGTGGTCTTGATAGTATGTATGGTTTCTTGCACGAGTGACCTATTGTCGGCGAGCAGCGAGTTTTCCCATGAAGAGCGTCTAAACAGAGGAGGATTCAAAGAGAAGTTTCGCCCTTCATCAGTTTCCGATTCTGATTCGGACTCAGATTCAGATGCGGATGATGTTGCTGATTCGTATTCCGAGGTCTCACTACCTGCAGCTCGAGACTCCATTGCGGTTACAAATGAGGTGACTCCTGAAGATATGGCAGATTGTCTTGATTGTGATGGATATATTCCGACAGATTCGGGTTCGGGTGAGACTTCAGCCAGACTCTCATTTTTATTAACAACAGACAGCGTTTCCCATTGAACACTCATTGGGCGTGGGGCTCCCGTAGAGTAACTAAGCATGGAAGAGCCATCAATGCTGGGATGCTCAGGAGGTGGGATAACGGCAAACGGTTCCAGTGCGACCAGCTCCTCATCCTCCTCCAGAGTCAGTTGCTCATGACTCAGCTGGAAGTGAACTATCCCATGCGATGCTGACTGTGCTTCTCCACTTCGCACAATGATCGGCTTTGGCGGCTTTTCGACGATAGACATCATGTTGCTGGCTAGGTCGTCTCGGGTTTGCCTATTAATGGTTTCGATGGTGATTACATTCTTCTTCTTGCTGTCTTGAGTGAGTGTCGCTGGGCGGAGATCAAAGTATTTTTTGTAGGTTGGTAAGGAGTTGCGGAGGTGACGGTATCGCTTCCGCCAGCTCGGAGCTGGATTTTGGGTCCAATCTGGTGTGTAGGGGCCTACTGCGAGAACCCGAGTATCCCGATCGATCTGTTCAGGGACCGAATTGTAGAGTCGCAACGCAGTTAGCGACTTTTCTGATAGAATTGGCAGTTCCCTCTTCGCATTCTGTGCGCTACAATAAATGTTAGATACAGTAAATCTTGTAGAATTAACAACCAAGAGGCGTTGATTGCTGTTATACTTACAAATCATAGCCTTTCAAGAATTCTTTGATTCTGTCAAAGGATGGATGTGCACCAAAGTCTTCGTAGTCTGCAAACGTTCGAGAGCTACTTTCCGCACCATTCAGATCTTCCGAGCCCGAGCTTGATGGAGCCGGAAGGTCAAATGAAATAGTGGGATTTGTAGCCATGTTGAGCTGAGTACAACACAGCCAGTATATGGGGACCGTTAAATCAGGAGGGGTGTTGGTCTGTCTGGGAGGTGTGCAGGTCAACTTTTGTGTATTAGTCTAACTAAGGGTTTCTTTTCATGTGAGTTTGTACGTCAGAAGGTTTTTAACTTTTCAACTACAAAAAACTCGCTTTACAAAGAAATTATGGCAAATTGTTAACAGCACCTCAAAGGATTTACTGGTCTTTGTTAAGAGAAAACATAAAATTAGCGTTGAGGGTACCGATAAGCATGGTGGAGCATTTCGACTTCTAGTATCTTGTTGACCCCAGATATTAAACACGAAAAGGGCAAATCGCGAACACACGGTTTCTTTAGGTCTACAGATCAATGCTAATCCGTATTCAGTTCATGTAATAACGTACTTACATACAGGGTGTGATATACAGATAGGCTATGAGACCCTGATCTCTCATTCAAAACAGTTCATCTTTAAGTTACTGCAAAATTCCATTTCTTCTTCGCAAAATGGTGGAATACATGCTCCGGACATTGATAGGACTACAATGGCTTTGGAAACAACCATAAGATAAAATTCTCGAAGTATAGTATAGGATAAAATTCATTCGCAGTTGATACATAAAGAGACAGATGGTATGTTTTTAAGAGATAAATAACAAAAAAAAAAAAGAGAAACAGACAGCATGAATAAAAAATAATAAAAAAAGAAAATAAAAACAAATAGATCAAAATCATCTAGCGATGGCGCTGTTGTGAAGAGCCAGGCTGAGGTTGATTTTCAGGGTCTTGTGTATGACTATATGTCCGCATAAGACCCTCTGCAGTTGTCAGATCCTCCAACTCCATAGACATCCTCATGCTGGCCATTGTTTCGCGTGGCGGTGCCTGTTCATTGCGCACCCGCATCTGGGCCATGTCCAGCGATTTTCGAATGGCAGAGTTGCGACTCCTCTGTTGCCGTTGGCTACCGCTTGACCTGGGAACGCTGTAATTAACAGCACCATTTGTAGAGATTGATGATATTGTACTATCGCAAACACTCTCGGGATATAGCTGCTCGGTATCAAAACTAATGTAGGATTGTGAAGCAGCATTATTTCCATGTCTGGCAGGCTTGGGCCGGGGATGAACCAAACTTTCGTCATCTGTAAAATCAAACTCTTCTATGGTCTTGCCCTCTCCGTATTGTGATCTTCGATTCCATCTTCCGCTAACTCGTTTTGCACCGTTAGCAAGTTTATTTCCTAAGGACAAGCGCCGGGAAGGTGGATTTGGCATTCTGTCACCAACAAGTGAGGCATTATCAAATATATCCTCTTCATCAGATTTTACCGTAACAGCGGCCGGAGATTTATCAGATGGAGAAGCTGGATGGAAAACTCCTCGTTTTTCTTCTTCAAGCTTTTCAAGAATATTGACTGCAGTGAGACCTGGGTTTTCTTCGGAGATGGGTGGAATACAGTCATAGTCACCTTTCTTCCATTTTTCTCGCACGATGTCAACATCAGATGGCCGGAAAATCTTTTGTGCAGCCATGTAGATGTAATGCGGGAGAAGACATAAAGTGATACCTAGAAGAATGGTAGACCAGTAATTAAGAGAACCCATCATTTGCGCAGCCATTTTGTAAAGCTCGCCAGAAGCAAGAACGGAAGAGTAAATTCCAGACCAAACAAAGACAAACAATGTCGAGACAATGTTGACAAGAACAGATACAACGTCCCATCGGCTTTGGTTCATGAGGATGTACAAATTGCACGAAAATACCGCAATCGTGCAAACAGAAAAGCCCATCCAGAATCTATGATCCAAAGATTGTCCATTGGAGTCGAGGAACCCAACTCCAAGGAAGGTGAAATACGGAAGGAAGAATGCCACCAGAGACTGATAAAGACCATCAGACATGTACATCCAAAACTTCATTTGAGACCAATCCAAACCTAACACGCCCCTCTGGTACAGTTGAGGCACTGCGAGGCAGAGACGATCCTCAACATCTTGATCAAGCACACCAAGCAGAACAACGGGTGCAGATGTAAAAGCCAGATTGAAGAGCAAGACGTATGTGTATTCAAAGAGGTAGGCACCGTCGAAACTGGAAACGACACCGTACCAGAATAGAGCAAAGGTAAACACCATGTTTTTGTAAAAGAAGTTTGGAATCATTTCAGCAAGACGCTTGTAAGACCAGCGACCGTGGACAAGAAGTAGTCGAGATAAAAATCGGAATTGACCTACCGCGTAGTCAGAAGACATGACTGCGGCGCGACCTTCCTCACCAGCAATACCCACACCAACATCGGCTTCCTGGATCATAGCCACATCATTCGCACCATCACCAATTGAGAGAGTCATGACTTCCAAGTTAACCTTGACAAGACGGACTACTGCAGCTTTCTGAGCAGGACTGACACGACAACATAAAACGGACTTGCATTGCTTGCACAGAAGCAAAAACTTAAGCTTTAGATCATCTTCAAGACAGAGCTTCAGAGTATCACCATCGACAACAACAGCATGATTGGGAGAAGGAGGACTGTGATCCAGTTTGGCATTCATGAGAGCTTCCTCAGTCGCTTCCAATCCAAAATACTTGTCCAAATACTCGGTAAGCAAAGCATCGGTCGCTTCCATGGTGTTTTGCTCAGGTCGTAAGACCAAAAGCTCCATTGCATTATCCAGCAAGTTGCATGAGAAACCAATATTAATAGCTGTTTCAACTTTGTCACCAGTAAGCACCCAAAGTTTGATACCTGCACGACCCAGAAGAGCAATAGATTGAGGGACACCTTCCTGAAGACGATCTTCAATTGCAGTACCTCCTAAAAGTGTCAAGTTACGTTCCAGAGCATCCGCGACCTCTTCCATACGATCTTCACGATCAGTTAGAGCAGCTGATGCAGCTTCATGATCTTGGCTAAACTTGCGATATTCAGCTTCTGTGAGCTCCTTCTCAGCAATACACAGGGTTCGAAGACCTTCGTTGGCGAACTGCTCAAGATGAATGGCAGTTTCGGAACAGATGAAATCTTGGTCATCGGGCTTGAGACGCGAATAGATAATACTATCTGCTCCCTTGCAGATAAGTAAAATCTTGTCCTTGCCATTTGGTCCTTGCTTGGGAAGTTTCACAATTGCACTCATACGTTTTCTGGTAGAATTGAACTCAATGGTGTTGAGGATCTGATACTCTTGTTCCACACCTTTAACATTGAGAACAACACCACTAGTAGTTCTATCCAGGAAACTGAAACCCATATCGCGTGCAGCTCCAACAAGAGCAGCCTCATCAGGTGACTGGGCCTTGAAGTCACGACGTCCAGGATAAATCTTGCTAGGCTCCGTAATGACAGAGTGACAGAGTGCTAGAGCAAGCATAAAATGATTGGTTACTTCCTGCTGCTCCTTTCCACTGGCGCCTCTCATATCAGCAACAAACTGAGAAGAAATGAAAGTGACTTCATCGTCAATCATTTGGGGATTGTCATTTAACTGACGAAGTTGCCTGATCATGATTTCTTTGTCGTGAGAGATCTCCTTTGACATCTGTTCTGCTTCGGCTTCTACATCAATACCCTCGCGCTTTCGAATTCCAGCAAGGGCTTCTGTGTATGCCTTGCCATAAGCGACTCCATTGATAGTACACTTTTTGAACTCCATGACGTTTTGGGTGAGAGTACCAGTTTTGTCAGAGAAAACATACTCAACTTGGCCCAAGTCATCTGAAATACTCCATGACTTAGGAGTACATGGGTAATCAAGAGGGGCGTAGTATAAGTAAATATCACTGTAGATGAAAAGGGCTTGAATAGTCTTGACCAGTTCAATGGAAATGTACAAGGAAATGGGAACCAATGACTGATAGAGAATGATAGCTGCCCAGAAGGTAATGAGACCATCAATACTAGCATTGCCTCCAATCGAACCATACTCGAAGTAGGTGATAGAGGTATTTTCCATCCCAAAAGCAATGCTATTGAAAAGGCCAGACAAAAGACAGATAACGAAAAGTAAGACAAAGTTGCAGATGACACTAAAATTGAGTTCTCGAGAGATTTTGCTTCGCTTTGTCGGAGTTTCTCCTGCATTGAGCATGATTTTAGTGTCAGGTCCAGTGAACAGAACAGCACCGATAACCCATTTTGTATTACGCAGAGAACATCCACGTAAAAGCATGTTATTGATAGATATAGGTTCAACTCCAATTGGAGGATCACGGCCAGATCCACGGTCATGATTTTGATCATTGTACTGATTCCATTTTGCAACACCATTGAAAGAATACAGATTTGGGTGAGCCTTTTCAGATTCAATCCAAAACGTAGCGCGCTCACAGTCAGCAGCATGCTTAATTCCTGCCCCGCATTTAAGGGCTTGTCGAACTTTCAAGTTGGTCTCGCCATCAAGATTTTTTGTTTCGACATAGCAAGCACCATCAGAATCGGAAGTGGCAACCACAATCATGTCAGCTGGAATTTCTTCATTATTGCGCACGCGAACAAAGTCGCCAACACGAACGTTCTTCCAAAAGTCATGCTTAAATCGGGCCTTCCCTGGAACTTGGCGGAATAGATCGACGACAGAGTTTTGCTTTGGCTCAAAAGGATTCGAATCATCATTTGTTGTGTATGAAAATGTTGATTGAGGCCGGTCATTTAGGGGTTTGCGAGGTAAAGATTCCATTTCATGATCAGGAACAGTTGCAATGGATCGAATGGTCATAGAAGTCATGAGTTCAGAGCCAAATTCGTCATTTTGGAAGTTGGCGTTTGGATCTTTAGTGGCAGCTTCTTTCTTTTTCTTCTCCTGGACACGAGTCATCATGATACGAGTGGTAGCCTTCTTCATGCGACGCCAGAGGGAAACATTATCTTCGACGACGTTCGGGTTGTGCCAATATGATAAAATTTGAGTTCGGGTGTTATTGATTTCGAGATCAAGAAGAGTGCGGCGATAGTCTTCGATCGCATCTTTAACACCAGTAATTACTACAATGACCACGATAGGGACTGCAGCTAGTGTTGGAGATGAAACACCAAAAATAGGGAAGGCCTAACAAGTTAGTAAGGGAATGAACACTGAGGCACAATACATACACCAAGGATGACGATGAATAAAAAATAAATGTTTGCGACATTATTGAATTGAAAATAGAGATTTTTTGGAAGAAATGAGAGTGGTGTATATTTTGTGGTTCTGACTTTGTTGCGAGGAAAGGCTTCAAGAGGCATTTCAGATTCAGGGTCAACCATATCTTTCGGCAATGGCATGTTGAAGAATACTTTGTGTTCTGGACGAATTTCCGAGGGGTTGGTGTCTTCGTTGGCAGGAAAGGAGGGAAGTAAGGGCGTCGGCGGTGCTTGACTCTCCCGTCTAGACTTGGATTCCTTCTTGTTGAATAATGACTTTGAGCGCTTGGGCTTATTATCTGGACGTCCACGAACATGGCGCTGTGTGGCCACACGATGGCGTTTCATAGCTTGAGGCTGTTCAAATTCATTTTCGAAAATTTCCTCGGTTTCTTCAGTGTTGATTGTGTACTTGTTTCGATTAACAGGTTTCACATCATCAAGATCAATGACATCATAAGCAGGATTCACTGCGAATGACTGCTTTCTTTGAATTGCCATGTCATTTGGACTGTAAGGTCGAGAGAGTGTTTGGGGAGTATATTTTGATGCAGGGTTTGAATGATTAATTCGGAGGTGCTTTTGCTCATTTTCAATTGGAGATACAGGAGATAGGGAAGGTTGTTTAGAATGCAAGTGAGATTCATCGGGAGATGATAGAGTAGGAGATCGTAGCTGAGAGCCCTGGGGAGTGCGCGGGCCTGCCGCAGAAACTCTGGTGTTGACGGACATGGGAGAACCCCACTGAGCAACAGTATCACGAGATAATAGAGGCGTGCCAGAGGGGAATGCAGACATGTTTGGGGTCATTGGTCCAAGGTCGTACTCAGTGTAGTCGAATGCATCATCGACAGGGACAGAAATTGGCCGAATTTGAGCAAAGGGAGGTTGAAGAGTGTTGGAACTTGGGATTTGATTTGAGTATATAGCCTGCTGGTGAGGGATGAACGGATTATTGCTTAAGCGGCGTTGATTAGAGTGTGACAAGTGCTGGTTCCTGGAGGGATCCTGGCGTTGAGGCTGTTGATGCTGGGGTTGATTTTCCTGAGGTTGATTCGGGCTGTGCTGCTGATGCTGCTCCTGAAAAGAATCAGAGAACGGCATTATAATGAGTCGGGCATGGGGTATTAACAGTGAGTAGAAGTTCTATTACGGTATTGGACCAGCTGGAGCTTCTGAGGAGTGGATGAAACAAGTGGCTTGTCAGCGGTTTGGAAGAAAGGAGTGCGAGGTAGCTTTGTATGCCAATGCAGAAAAGAATGAATAGAGATGAAGATAATGAATGACAGGTCTACTAGAACAGTAGTGAAGTGAGTGAAACCGTGAAATGACAAGATGAAGTGAGGGAAAGAGTGAAAGGTGAAAGGAGGGAGAGACAGTATGGGAAGGGTTAAACAATTAGATGGGTCAAGCTAGGGGCCACGAGTCCTGTGTAAGGGTGGAAAAAAAAATTGACGACAAAAATAAAAATTCAAAAATCAACACAAAATGTATTTTTAAAACCGGCACAAATTCAACGGCCCGACAAAAATTGGTTGATCTGGACATAAGAATTCAAATTGAACCAGAAAATGAATGAATCTGCTGGCCGTGGAAATTACAGAATATGATGATATATCGATCGTGGCAAGAAACAACTCAGACGGGGGACTTAACCTGTTGTACATGGACTGTACCTTAAAGGGCGCCATGATGATAATGTCAATTCGTTGATTCCTTCAACGTAGTGAACATTCTCATAGACATCTAACGATTAACAGAAAACAACTACACGTAACTATGACAATAATCTGATTGATAATGCCCACTGCGCGCGCAATTGAAGGTTTAATGGGGTTAATCAAAAAAAAAAAATCACCAAGTCCTAAGATTCAACCGTTACGTAAACCTTAATTCAGATTAGCTCTATCCACTTTGAATAAGGGGTTGAAGGTTTTACACTAAATAAGAAGGTTTGTCTTTTGTTAAACACCAACACCAGTAAGACACCTTATAATAAATATCAAAATTATAATAGTCCAAATAGCATCTGAACTTCCGACAGTTTTTTTTCTGGATGCTGAATGAAGCAGAAAACGTATATAGAAAGCCTTGAGTTTCTGATATTGTAATTTTTTGGTTGTTCGTGAAGTGAGAGGAGGTTCCCAATTACTCCGCCCTCAGCCTTATATCAAGGGGTAAACCAATATCGATCAACGCCCCGTCTCCCGCTTACAATTAATTGTCGGTCTATATAGAAGCCTCCCTATATCTAGCGTAGTTGGATGAGTCCACCTATAATTTGTCAGTTTGAGTAATATGTAATTTTAGGGGGTGGCTAGATGAGAATATCAAGTGTGAGGGAGAATCAGATAGGATGTCGGCTGAATGAAATTAAATGTTTCACCCGATCATGAATCTATAGAGGGTTTTTGACCAGCTGTTAGTTAACATTTTCAGCATGAATGGCAGTAAGCTATAGGCCTATATCGGACGTCACCAATCTTCTATATAGGCCTACATTGAAACCAACCAGTATTCAGCATAGCTCATTCTTCAATCCAACATCGCTTTCAATAGCTAGCCAACTACATGTGTCCACCTTGCCTCAGAATTTAGTTGTGTCAGATTCGTCTTCCAGAAAGCCGTTGCTCGTTGGAAGTAGACTGTCCAAAGAAGCAAATTGGTTTGTATTAACTTGCAGAAGCACCAGTTATAACAGCAAGCACTTGAACCTTTTGAAAAGCCAAGCTGGCGATCTCTTAGGCGAACCGTTGGTTAAATGTAAGTTTTGCTTATTAGAATGCAATTGACCTTTAATCTTAACTTTATACGAACAAGCCTCTCAAAAGTAGGCAAAATTGAATCGATCGGTGAACTACTACAATCTTTATACAACAATTTATATATATAACTGCAGCATCGATGATCAATCTTATTTTGCATGACCGTGATATATAGAGGCCTATATATAGAGAGGCATAAAAGATCTCTGGGATTGATGCATACTGAATACTTGATCCATGATCAATTGAACACGAAAAACTGCTTGGTCTTGTTAAAAGCAATTGAACAAAAATATATATCACTTACGACCGCTGCAGTGGGTTTATGTCTCAAAATTCTTGCTGCATAATTGCTAAGATATATTTTCTTGCGGTTTGTCATCATTCAACGTGTAGTGGGACACCAAATGATGGAGCTTTTCAAGTCAACAAAGTCATAGCCTATAGTAGATGGCCAGCATGAACAGTAGCAACAACGGCATCATGAACGTAAACGTGAAGAAAAAATAGGAGAGAACAAGAAAAATTATTCATACAACTAATCTATATAGCCATGAAATTTTGGGATACCATTACTTAGGCTGCACGAGAGATATGTGAGTAGTGCTGCTTCTTTATTTGCATATAATGTCGACCCTTCAATCTGCACCTGGAGAGATGCGTGCTCAAAGAATTATATCCTTATAGTCTTGCACTTCTAAAATATCATCGCCTTCTGCTGTTAAAGAACAAGATGAAGCAGCCCAGTCCACTTTTGTTAAGTGCTTCAACGTGGTATCACAATGCCGTGCAGACAGTTAGACATGATGTGTATTGAAGATACTAAAGATATCGGTCTGTATACTAAGTAACAATACCATTTAATGCACAAGTTCAAGGTTTTGATACATTTGACTTTAGATTCAGGAATGAAACAGACAATTGATAACATGATGAACTAATCCATGTGGGCTGGGTTCTATCTTTGCGCTCGAAAAAAGAGATTGCTTCTTTGACAATTCAACGTAAAGCTATGGCTGCAGAGAACAGCAATTCAATGCACAATGTCTCAGATCTGACAGACATATGCTCTCTTTGTTTTTTCTTTCGCGAATGTCTCGAGTATTTGAGCTCGAGGTATTCGTATATCAAACTTTCGTATTATCATTTTTGACTAAAACCATTAATTTAAACTTAACAGGCTCCCGCCTTTGCATCGTATATAAGCATACCTGTCCTGAAGCGACCATTTCATACCCTCAGCCTTTCACTAATGAACATATATTAAAAATTTTGTTCCAAGGGTCTTCTTCTCTCTGTCTAGCTGGCTAAAACAAGGTTCACAAGCAATGGAGGATTGGAACACGATGCAACACGAGTTGAGCGGATAGATCAGACCAGCCAAGACATTTACCCCACAAGTAAATTGACAATGCATGAGAGAATGAATTAAGTGCAGAAGGTTTCATCAAAGGCTTGGAATTAATTGCCTGACATGATATTGAAATTCCGAAAGCATAGATGTATGAAGTAATAATTGGACGATCTTTCCGTCGTTGTTTCTTCTGGAATACGTTCCTTCCAATGGATCTGTCTCCTTTATTTGTCCATTTAAATTCATATACCAATTGACTTAAATTTATATATGGCTTATAGGGATTTTCTGCGTCGTGAAAGAATTCGGTTTAGAGTTCCATACTAATTCCACTGGACAATTTCTTTCTTTCAAAGGCCGTACTAAAACAAGCACAACAATACGTTGGCTTGGCTAGCCCACAGTGGGATATTACTATTCAACCCTTTGGATTATTTGATATGGGGTCTTTTAGCATATGGCTGTCAGGAGTGGGCTGAATCTCGATTAACTGAAGGTCCCAGTCCACGACAATCGAGAAGTAGGAAGGGAATTAGCTTCTGACATAGTAACTAGAGCAGGTGAAATATGAGATAATTTTTCATGTGCGCTTTTTTTAGAATACCGAGAATGCATGCAACGAAGTTAATGATGACTTGCGTTGATCGTACTTTAACTTCAACATATGCTATGTGTTAAGGTGGTCAGCGAGGCTTCAATACTGAGTACGCACAGACATAGAACTTAAGACTGGCACAATCCACCTTTAAGTCTGGCTCTGAAATCCAGATCATCTGTGAGCCGGCTATGCCTACAACGCTTAGAATGATGTAGTACAGAAATATTCTTGCTATTTAGTGAATACGTTTCCTTCGAAGAAACCTTTCCGGCGCTCAGCTCAAACAATTATATAGAATTGATGCTTATCGCTGAATTAATTCAAAATCTCTGTTCATTTTCAACCACAAATCTTTGTTTCGTCTTGATATAGCCTGCCCATAGGCTGATCAGAATATTGTGCTATTAGGTTCTCTTGCCTATAGACCCATTTCTTTTCTCCTAAGCTTCCAATTCTGACTTAGCCTGCAAGCCGGCTAGCTAGCCCTGATTTATAAATTAGCGGTCTTATTTTGTCTTCTTTGTATATGTATATATAGTAATAGTCAAAGCACAATTCTCCTTTTAGAGAATAGTTGATAATGAACGTACTTAGGTCGTCAATATTCCGCTCTCTTCTTAGTTAATGTCGTCACCTTACTCCAGTGTTTACAAGCCTTGTTTCCGGAATTGAGAAGGGCGTGCACATCTGTAATCAGATTCACCCAAATGAGCTTACAAAGCTGATATAAGTCGACCTAGGCGTATGTTGACACACCCATGTATCTCAATTGTGCAGGCTGGGTGGTCTGCATTTAATTTTTGGAGCATGTCATACAAATTTTTATGTAAAATTATACATGTAGTTTATCACTGGAATTACTTGAGATAGTAATGAGCAGCGTTTCAGTTATTAACTCCGCTACTTTATTTTAAAGATCGATGTGCATATATCTGCAAATTGTACACCAGCTTTATGGATGAAAACATATAGCTATTATCATCATTGATGCATGCGAGATAAAATGAGGCTTCAATCTAGCTCAAAATATCAAGCTTTCCACCTCCCATGCTTTCGATTTAAGAACACTTAGGAATTGTGTATAGAAAGAGCACCTTCAAATCTACATACTTCTCTCGAGAACACCTGCTACAAACCTGTCATTCAATCAGCTAGTCCTTCATTCACACCGACTTCGTTTTTCATATAGGCTGATACTAACTCCCGCGCACTCATATCTATATATCTATATATATTGGGTTTCGAGTTTTTCGAATCTATAGTATCAAACTAGTTAACTTGTCATACCGGTCCCTATATAGGCCTAGCCCATACATCTTGTTTATTAGGCATACAACTTTATGCAGAGTAGACGCAAATGCTATTAACTGCGATGTGATGTTATGCGAGGCTGGTTTGTCTGTGCTCCTGAGTCTGTGTGACGCAATTACTGGACTAGGACTAGTTTCTGCCTGTAAACAGAGAGCTATAAGCCAAACTATAGGACACAAAAAGAACAACAACCATATCTGTACATGGACATACGTCCTTTAGAACACAAAGCGAGTAACAAGCGACAACACCGATGAAGGGAGAGAAAGCAAATTTAAGAAGAAAACCAATCTCGTGTTCAGC